>MU784633.1:9219-58300 GCA_026770625.1 Nicotiana glauca
TTTCAATTAGTGAGTTAATCGGAGCCGTTGGATTCTCATCATCCAACGACCCAAATTGACTCACTAATTTTAATATACCCAAATCCCTACCCCTACCCCAAACCAAGCCCCCCCCTTCACTCGTCTATAACCTTCAGAGACCCAACCCTCCGCCGCCGCCTTCCGCCCACCGAAAATCGCCCACAGCGGCGGCCCGCATCCAATCACCCCCAAATTTACACCCTGAATTCCTCTCCCTCTCCTCATTTCGGAAGTCCAAACAGTTTTCTTCGAATCATCCAGGAATCTTTCGAATCTTCGATTGAAAGTCAGCCTCAAACCCTAATTCACCCAATCGCCTTCAAATCAACACCAAAAGACCACCAAGCCTCCATCATCCTGAATCTTTTATCGGTTCCCTTAGAATCATCTTAAAACCCCTCGAATTTTAGATCTAAATTTGAACCCTAAATCCAAAGAAAACACTGATTGTTGAGGCTTCAAGATATTTAGGTTGAAATGGACTATAATCGTATGTTTTCAGTCGAAAACATACGATTAAGGTCTGTTTCGAGCAGAAAATAGGAGACTCTTCGGAACGAAGTCAATGGTTGATTCTGGTAGGTTTTCTTTTGTGCCTTTTAAGTTTCTTGTACTCATCTTCCTCCTCATCCCCCTTTTCCGTAAGTTGAAATTCATGTTCATATCCTTTTCCTATTTTTTTTATGAATTACTGCATAAGCCTTGAATCTGTTCGCGTTTATTGCTGAAATTAGCAAGTTCGAACCTTTCATGTCAGTTACCTTAGGTTTAAATTGTTTGAATCATTGCTTAGTTTAATTATGATAGTCTTTATGATGGAGTTTCTGTTTAAATGTTGGTTTACTTAGTCCTGTGAATGCTTGTGTATTTGATTGATATCCAGTTTGTTTTCAATTAACCAAGTTCCCGCATCTCTTCTAAAGAATTCCATCTCTCAGTCTGTCTGAAGCTTTAGAATTTAGTTGTCACACTTCACGAAATCTATGAGGGAGTCAACTATTAGGCTAGAAACTCTAGGGGGTATTCCAAGTAATTAATTGGGAAATACAGACTGGTGAGGGTCTGTATTGGGTCAATTTGGCCCAGGTTAGGTTCACTGAAATAGCTCACAAAGGTTTCAGGGGGTATTTTAGGGAATTTGGACCCTCCAGTCATTAAAATAAGAGTCTACTAGAGGTAAATAGGGGCACAATAGCTGGATTAAAATAATAGGTACTACTAAGTAGAATTATTAAAAAATTAAGAGATAAGACAATAGTTGGAAGTGCACTAACAAAAGTACTCACTAAGGGTGTCTGAATTGAGGATAAAAGGGAAGTTTGAAGTTTATAAAGGATAGACATTCAGATACAAACGAGAAGAGGAATACATAAGATAGGGACTCATAGATACACATTGAGAAGGCTGGGAGTGCAAGGCAGACCTGGAACATTGAAAAGAGAGGAAAAACATAGAGTTTAACATAGTTTTTGGGAGGTTGGGAGAAAGGGGAGATAGAAAAGGTTTTGAGGGGCTGAAAATCCAGAAACAAAGCTGCTATAGGAAGGCTTTAGAAAGCTGTAGAAATCCCTGTTTGATCCAAGTTCAAATATAAAAAGTCAGAAAATACCAAAACGATACTATTGTTCCATTAATTTCATTTTTGAAACTTCAATTTTCTAAGGCCTTTTGTGTTTATTAAGTGTGGTAAATGGCTTGATTTGGGCTGTTGGTTAAAACTTGATAGTACAGTCAATATTTAAACTCATATTTCATTGGTTGCTGAGTTTGATTTCACTGAAAGTTGGTTGTTTGCTGGCTGTGTTGATTACTAGGTTTCATTCTGATATCAATCTTGGGATTTGAGATCAATTTAGAGCTTTTGTTACCTGTTGTTTGCTGCTACTGATCTCTCCTTCTTTATTGTTGTGATTTTCAGGTACACTTCCTAAATCCGATGTAATGTAGATATCAAGTTGAAATACGAATGAAGTTGGCTGCCTGATTTTGTTGTAGATTTTGCTGTTTAACGTTTTATATTTCGAGTAGTTTTCCTAGATTTAGTTAATATCCCCGTTGCAAATAAATCTGGACTGTAATGGACTTTTGAACGATTAAGCTTGTGTCTATTCAATCAAAAATGTTAGCTTTAGTGTAGTGTAGTTTGGTTTCTTATGCTAGTTTAACTTCTTTTTTTAAAATAAATTTTTTTAGAAAGTATCGTGAACTTGAAACTGGTCTTGAAATCAGAATGTATTCCCATATCAATATTAAGTTCCAGCCTAATAAATGTTTGTAGTAGTATAGTATTTCAGTATTTAATAACAGTAATTTGGTCTTGAAGTCAGAAAGCATGTGTGTTCATCATATTAAGTCTTTGAGTCTAAAGCTCAAGTATAAATGTTAATCGCTTCGTGTTAACTTATTGAGTTTCTATAAGTTTTTTTTTGTTTTGTAGTAATTCATTATCATAAACACGATCCGAACATGAAACTTGCATTCAACAATGAGCAAGTTTGTTTTGAAATGAATCTGCGTTGTTCCCTTGCTACCAAAAACGTTGATTTCAATTTAAAATAAATAAAGGGGCTGTAAAGCCCAATTAAGGCCCAGTTTGGTTTAAAGCCTGCACATGACCAAGGCTTGACAGCCATTAATTTAGAATTGGGTTTGGGATCGAAGCACAAATTATTAATTTTTGATTGAACAAAGCTAGAAAAAACAGTATTTCTTTTATTTGGGCTAAATTCGAGGTCTGAACGTTTTTTTAATACTTTAAATAAGTATTATTTAATAATGACAATTAATTAGGTCTTTAGAGACAATCATTAATAGGATAATAATATTTCGTTTTAGGATATCCTTAAAATAATTCGAAATGTGCCACGCCGAATAAAAATCATAAACTGCGTGGCTTTCTTTAATCATTTCTTTATAAAAATTTTAGAAATTCGGGTAAGCCATTTAGCAAATGTCCATGGCTTCCCGCAAAGTTAATAATGCGTAGTTTCTTTAGGCGTGTGACTAATAATAATTATTTTTCCTAAATTCGGGTACACATTTATGTGATCCAAATCCAAATCTCAACGATGTTAAAATATGTCGAAAGCCATGGGTGCATTTATGTGACGTGGTTCGAGACGTGTTTTAATAACGTTGCAATTTTCTCTAAAAAAATGAATAAAAATGGTTAAAAAATTAAAATTTGCACATAGGTTCATAATTGTTTAAAATCAGATAATTATGCCGAATATAATAGTTGAGCGACCGTGCTAGAACCACGGAACCTGGGAATGCCTAACACCTTCTCCCGGGTTAACAGAATTCCTTACTTGAATTTCTGGTTCGTGGACTGTAATACAGAGTCAACTCTTTCCTCGATTCGGGATTTGAATCGGTGACTTGGGACACCATAAATATCCCAAGTGGCGACTCTGAATATTTTAATAAAATAAATCCCGTTTCGATTTTCCTTTAATTGGAAAAACTCTCTTTATTATACCTTTCACGTACGGGGTGTAGTAAGGAAAAATAAGGTGTGACAAGAATGATTTTGCCCAATTGGCTCTCAAGAGACCAATTGGGTAGGCTAATTAGACCAAGCAACAAGGGTTCAAGTAGGGTAATTACTCTCTCGAGGTTTAACCCGTTAATTGGGACTACCATTTCACATGGGTCCATCTCAATTCCTTGTTGGGTTAATTTTAGGGTCATGGACTCTCTTTCTTAAGAAGAGTTAGATCCACTAAGCTTGAATTTGTGTTTGCAACCACAAATTCAAAATTGGAACATAAAATTAACCCAAATAACAAACACCCAACCTCAATGTCACCCTAGATGGAAACACCCATCAACTACCCACACTAGGGTTAAGCCACAACCCTAGCTAATGGGTTTAGCTATACATAATTAAAGAGAAAACTAAAGAAATAGAAGAAGAACTAAACATATTAATTAATTGCTAAGAAGAAACTACAAGATTCTATTGAGAAATTAGTGCTAAAATGCCAAAATAGGCTAAAACTTCGGTTCTCATGAGCGCAGCTCATTATCTGATACAAAACCTCACCTAAAAATGGTAAAATATTCTATTTATAGTGGCTGGAAAAACTAGACAAAAATACCCCTCGGGGTGACCGCGCAAAAAGGTAGCGCGACCGCGTTGGCTCTTGAACTCATAATTTTTAACTCTCTGAAGTTGAGGATCGCAGACCGCACAAAAGTGCAGCACGGCCGTGGTGGGAGTTGGCACGTCTGCACATAAAGTAGCGCGGAGCGCACTGCTTGACTTGGCTCAGGAATCAGCTATCTGAATCTCTTTAGCGCAGACCGCGCAAAAAGGTAGCGCGACCGTGTTGCCCCTTAGCCTGAATATGCAAGTCTTTGAATCTCATCTGTGCGGACCGCGCAAAATTCTAGCGCGGCCGCGTGGCTTGCAGCTTGATAATATCAGGTCTCTGAATCTCCTAGTGCGGCCGTGTGCGCTTTTGTGCGGTCCGCACTAGGTTCTCTATTTCCTTCACTTCACTTAGTCTTTGATACTTGAGTAGGTTTCACTCCGTTTTGAGCCGATCTTCGATATTTCGTCACTTTGTCGCTCAAACCTGCAATCAAGCACAACCTGTGAGCATTTTGGGACTATTTCGTAGCAATTTATATTCAAAGCGTAGGCAAGTAGGGGCATAAAACACGTTAAAATCCTACTTATCAAAGGCCACAACTGAGATAGCTGAGAATGATATCAATGATGACCCTGAAGCTCTTTAAGAAGAAATCTTTATGATGTCAAGAAACATGGATGGCTTAATGAGAAGATTTAGGAATATGAGAACAGGAAGGATTCCACCTAGGCAAACTAGGCAATACAACAAACAAGATAAGAATGATGGAAAATGCTATGAGTCTAGAAGATTTGGACATATTCAAGCCGAATGTCCAGATCTAAAAAGAAAAATCTCCAGAGGTTTCAACAAAAATAAATTATTTGGAAGCTAGAATGATTAAGACAGTTCAGAACACGAAGAAGTAGCAAATATTTGCTTCATGACAATTCTGGAAAATGACATGAACAAACTTTCAGGATGTTGGACAGACAAGGATACTTCAGATGACGAATGCAAAGATATCAATGAAAACTGCTTCATGGCTCGATGTGAAACAAGCAAGCTAAGATCTTATAATTGTAAAAGATGTAATGAATTGCATGATGTTCTTGATCTTACTTTGGAAGAGTTTCAAAAAATGATGAATGAACTAAAGAGACTCAATAAAGAAGTAAAAGACTAGAAACTCAAATATGAAGTATGTGAAATCGAAAAAGAAGTACTTCAAGAAGAGTTTGAGGAATTGCAAATGCAACTCAATGGCATGTGCAAATCCACCAGTCATAGTTCTATTAGGTCAAACCACACGACTTACAAGTCAACTGGAAAAAGGACCAGCCAGAATTGAGTCCACTAGTACTAACACAATTGAATGAACCAAAAATGGGTCAGGAATTACGTGTCACTTCTGCAATAAAAGTGGACATAAATACTTCTTTTGTCATTTTCGTAAGTCAAATATTTCAGGATGGATTTGGAAACCCAAAAATGATCCTGAACATAGTAACACTAACCAACCAAGGCCCAAGCAAGCTTGGGTACCTAAAAGAAAGTAATCACTATGTTTTGTAGGAACACCACCGAAAAAATCGCAAAGGAAAATGGTACTTAGACAGTGCGTGTTCCAATCACATGACAGGTGATAAAAACCTATTGAAAGAAGTTGCAAAAATAGACGGAGGAAGCGTTAAGTTTGGCGATGACTCAAAAGGAAAAATAATCTGTACCAGAAAAATTCCCTTCAATAACAACTATGATATCACTGAGGTTTATCTAGTTGATGGGCTTAATTACAACCTTTTGAGCATAAGTCATCTATGCGACTCAGGATATAAGGTAAAGTTTAAGAAAACAGGTTGTGCTATTGAAGATGAGACATGTAAAACAATCCTTCCAGGTAAAACGTATGGAAACGTTTACATTCTTGATGGTTTTGAAAATATTGAGGGTCATATCTGTTTAACTTCCATATCTGATGATCCATGGTTATGGCATAGGAAACTTGGTCATGCAAGCATGCATCTGATAGAAAAACTTTTCAACCATGAGTTAGTAATTGGCTTATCTAAATTGAATTTCTCTGGAAATCATATATGTGATTCTTGTCAAATTGGAAAACAAACTAAAAACTCTTTCAAAAATAAGGATATTGTATCTACTTCTAAACCTTTGCAACTGCTTCATTTGGGCCTACTAGAACTTCTCACATAGGAGGAAAATGATATGCTTTATTATTGTTGATGATTATTCGCTTTTTACTTGGGTGATTTTCTTATCTCATAAAGATGAAGCGTTAAGAAACTTTGAGGTTTTCTGTAAGAAGGTCGAAAGAGAAAAATGGTATCTCATTACAACAATTCAAAGCGATTATGGAGGAAATTTTGAAAGAAGAGCATTCGAAGACTTTTATATAATCAAGGATATACTCATAATTTCTCTGCACCAAGATCAACCCAAAAGAATGGTGTCATGGAACGGAAAAATAGAATACTATAAGATATGGCATGAACGATGCTACTAGATCATTCTCTACCAAACTATTTCTGGGCAGAAGGAGTAAGTACCGCATGTCTAATTGTCAACTGATGTCTCATAAGGCCAATTCTAAAGAAAACTCCTTATGTGCTATGGAAAGGTAAACGTCCTAATATTAGTTACTTTCATCCCTTTGGAAGTAAGTGTTTCATTCATAATAATTGTAAGGACAATCTTGGAAAATTTGATCCAAGAAGTGATGAAGGTAATTTTCTGGGTTATTCATTAAATAGTAGATCTTTTAGACTATACAACAAGCACACGATGTGTGTGGAAGAATCTGTGTATATTATATTTGATTAAAATAACTCTTCGGTCGAGAAAGGCATTATTGCACGTGATGAAGATTAAATTCAAGAAAGTCAGGAGACAAGCAAAGTGCAAAAGTCAGCTGATGGATCTGACGCTGTGATAGAGTCAATTAATGAAACCAGTAACAATCCACTAGAACCACCAAAAGAGTCGACTACTCATACAGTTCGCCCAAACGAATGGAGAAGTGAACCTGAATATCCTCATAAATTCATAATAGGAGATCCAAATAAAGGAATGAAAACCAGGGGAACTCTCAAGAAGAAAGCAAACATAACACTGATCTCTCATATTGAGCCAAAGAAAATAGAATAAGCTCTTAAAGACTCAAGATAGATGCAAGCGATGCTGGAAGAATTAGATCAATTCGACAAAAATCAAGTATGGAAATTGATACCCAAACCTGAAAACGTTCCTGTGATAGGAACAAAGTAGGCATTCAGAAATAAGCTCAATGGGGATGAAAAAGTTGTAAGAAATAAAGCCAGATTAGTTGCTCAAGGATATTCACAACAAGAAGGAGTCTACTTTGACAAAACCTTTGCCCCAGTAGCTCGATTGGAATCTATACGAATTCTTTTGGCATATGCATCCTTTAAAGGATTCAAGTTATTTCAGATGGATGTTAAGAGTGCCTTTTTAAATGGTTTCATTGAAGAGGAAGTATATGTTAAATTACCCCCTGGATTTGTAGACTCAAAGTTTCCATATCATGTGTATAAGCTAACTAAGGCACTGTACAGGCTGAAACAAGCTCCATGAGCATGGTACGAAAGATTAAGTTCTTTTCTTATTAATCATGGGTTTACAAGAGGTAAAGTAGAGACTACTCTATTTATTAAAATATCATTATAAGGTAATCTCATTATTCAAATTTATGTTGATGAAATTATATTTGGTAGTACTAATCCTCTTATGTGCAAGGAATCTTCACATATTATGCAAAGTGAGTTCGAAATGAGCATGATGGAAGAACTGATGTTCTTTCTTGGTCTCCAAATTCAACAATCTGAAGAAAGAAGTTTTATATGTCAGACTAAATACACAAAGGAGTTGATCCAAAAATTTGGTATGAGCAATGCCAAAGCTATTGGCACACCAATGAGTCCCTCAACTAATCTCGACAAAGATGAACAGGGAAAATCTATTGATGAAACTAAGTATCGTGGAATGATTGGTTCTCTTCTTTATTTAACTGCTAGTCGACCAGATATTATGTTTAACTTTTGTGAATGTGCCGAATTTCAGTCAGCTCCTAAGGAGTCTCACCTGACTGCAGTAAAAAGAATCATTCGATATCTCATTGGAACTGTCTCTCATGGATTATGGTATCCTCGTCCTAATATATTTAAATTAGAAGGTTTTTTAGATGCTGATCTTACAGGTGATAAGAAAGACATAAAAAGCACAAGTGCAACATGTCAATTGCTTGGTAAAGCTTTGATATCTTGGAATAGCAAAAAATAAGGATTAGTTGCACTATCCACGACTGAAGCCGGATACATTGTTATTAGGCAATGTTGTGCACAATTACTGTAGATGTCTCATAAACTTGGTGACTATGAATTATTTTTAAGCCTATTCAAATTTTCTATGATAATTCTCATGCTATATGTCTGTCAAAAAATTGTGTGCATCATTCTAGAGCAAAGCATATAGATATCAAGCATCATTTTATTAGAGATCATGTTCTTAAAGGAAACATAGAAATATCTTTTATTGGAACAACCGATCTATTAGCAGATATTTTTACTAAGCCCTTATTAGAGGATAGGCTTTGTGCTTTAAGAGAATTATTTGGCATTAGTTGCATTAATAATAAATTTTAGGACCTATGTGTAATCAGGTTAATTCTGTAGGCCTAATATTTTGTTTCTTACTTTTTCATTAATTACGCCTCCGTTTCCCCATCTTTCCTCTTCTTTCACATCATTGAGATGTTCAAAGATGGAAATCCAATCATCACGTCTATTCAACTGACGCCTTTTCCTTTTCTGTACTCAACCGTCAGAAGCTTCAGAATCCCTTCTTTTAAGGCGGAGATCTCTATTCAATCCCCTTATTCTCCATCATCTAGAAAACCCTTCTCAGAAGCATTGCCCAAACTAAAATCTTTTAATGGATAAACACTTCAAAACCCCATCTGCCTCCACCAGAAAAAGCACCCGCTCCAAAGAAAAACCCACTTCTATGCCCCTAGAACAAATGGACCTAGGGTTCGACCATTCTGAAGGTTTCGCTTCTTCGCAGGGCAATTTATCATAATTCTCGAATCTTAGGAGAAAAAGCTTTAGGAAAACGACCTATAGAAGACCCCCTTATTTCCTCCACTCCAAAGAAATCCAAGATAGATCTTTCTAGCTCCCTAGAATCTGACATGAATTTCTAGGATTCTCCAAACAGGGATCTTTTCATTGCCTTGAAAGACAAGCCCGCTGCTCATGGGAGGGTAGTCGAACTTGATGACATGGAAGACCTAAATTGTAAGCTAAAAGACCTTTTTGTTTATCAAGAGTGGTCAAAGTTCCTCTCTATTCTTCCACCTAAAGTCTATGAACCCCTAGTGAATATGTTTTATGCTAATCTTCACTCTATTAAACCTCATAAGTTGGAATCTTTAGTGTTAGGAAAGTGTATTATTCTTGATTGTGCCATATTTGATTCACTCTTTCAGTGTAAGTGTTCTGGTTTCCCATACTTTTCAAAAATACCTGGCCCGATGATTTTGAAATTTCCTTTGAACAAGCCAAACGGTGTATTGCTGAGTGTTCTTCTGACTCCCTCCCCAACTAGTTAGGCCCTAGTGATGTTAGTTTTGAAACTCGAGTCCTGCTCATATCGTAGCAACTACTCTGCTTCCTCGCACTGGTACCTTTTCCACTTTCTCTCAAAGAGACATCTTTTTAGTCTATTGTCTTGTGACCAAACTCAAAGTCAAGTTATCCTCCTGGGTCATCAACTTTACCATTTAAAGTGCGGAAGATCCCACTAGTCTACCCTATGGTATGGCTATCACTCACATCCTGGAAGCTCACCAAATTTCCCTATTTGCATATCATTTTATCATTTTTCCGAAATCTTACAATTCCGAGAGCCTTTTCAAGTTTGGGGGTATGTGAGTGTGAAAGGCTCATGGGGCAAAGTCATGCATGCTCCAATAGATTCCAAACCCAAAACTTATGCTTCTCATCCTAGCCGTAATGATCCTGACCTTGCTGAAAATTTTCGTGCCATTGACAATCAACTCTCTGCAATTAAAGATCTCCTCACATCCACTCAGTCCACTATTGGTGACATTTATGCCATCTCTAAAGAAATAGGGTCTGATGTGTCCAAGATAAGAGTTGTTGTTCTCAAAGTAAGGGCGAATGCTGTCAAGGCATTCAAGAAGGTTTATGACAGGTTTGATAGAATGAGCATTTCAGCCAATGCCAGCTTTGAACAACTGAAGGAGGCCATTTGCAATACTCTCACCTACTTTCTGCGTCGTTAATGTGGATGTTTAAGACATTTTTTTGTTGTGCTATTTTTGGACTGTTAAATTAGTCATTTGTCAATTTCTTGGTTTGTTCTGGTTGTTTTTTTTTGTTGCTATAGCTCTGTTGCATCTAATGCTATGACCCTTGGTTTAGTTCGTGGTTTGCTCTACCTATTCCCTCTTTGCTGATGCCAAAAACGGGTAGAATGCATTTGCACAATATATGTATTTGCATAGGTATGCAAATTTAGTCGACTGAAGAGTAAGTGCACATTAGCATCTTAGCTGACGGGAGTCATAGATCCTCTGTAGCAGGAGTCAACTAAAACCTTAGACCAGTCAACTGCATATATTAAGGGGGAGTACAATAGCAACTATAACCATGGACCAGTCAACTGCATACATTAAGGGGGAGTAAGATACAGGGAATTTAACTGTTGTTTATACTTACATATTATTTTGTCATCATCAAAAAGGGGGAGATTGTTATATCTGCTTTTAATGATGAAAATAATATATCTGTTCTATGTGCAGGAACTCATGGACATCGTTCAAAGACTGAAAGAATCAATCAGAGAAGATCAAGGAATATATGGTTAGCTATGAGATGGAAGCAATCAATCGGGGAAATTAAGAAAAGCAATCCGGGATTAGCAAAGATCAAGCAATCAATGGACATCTACGAGATGGAAGGAATCAAGGAAGGCAATCCAGAATTAGAGAAGTCAATCAAGCCTAGACTTAATGAATGAAATAAAATCGAGCGTATCCAAATATGGAAGGTGCAAGATCTTGGGAAGCATATATGGAAAATTATTCAAGTCTCTCGTAAACATAGCCATTGTTGTATGACCATATTCTTGGAAAGAATCAATTTCTCTCCAAGGATCAAATCTCTTGGGTTGGAAAATCTCTCCAGAAACCAAGGATCTCTCAAAGTATTTAAACTTGTATATGTACCCTAGAGCCTTATACTTTGATCGAACCAAAAACCCTCTCTTGATTCTACTACAAACAAACATTGTAGCTATAATTGATCTGCTATGTAACAAGTTAGAGAAGAAAGAGAGAACACACTGGTGAGACATTGTATCAAAAGAAACGAGTGAAATAGAACTAAACGATCGGTGTTGATCACACCATTCTTCGTACTCTCGAAGAAACTCATTCACTGAAAAAGAACTCCTTTGCAACTATGGCATATGGACTGGACTAGAATTCACATTGACTCCAAACCTGTATAAAAACTCTAATGTCTTTATTTCCTGCATTTAATTTCTGCATCTTAAATTCTGTCTTTACTAGTATCATGTTCTTATATCGAGTCGACTAATCATAAAACTAGTCAACTGACAGCTATTAAGTTTAAAAATAAACAATACACCCCCCCCCCCTTATACTTTCAGTAGGGCCATGACATTTATGTGATTATAAAAACTTCTTGTTGAGATAAAATGAGTAAATAAAGAGTTTAAAGTTGAATTATTTTTAATTATAAAAATGAATCATTCTTTTTGGAACTGACTAATAAGAAAAGTGTGTCATCCAAATTAAAATAGGTGGAGCAGTGATTATTGAACAAACGTTGCAGTACATCTATAGAGAGGAATATAGTTTCCAGACAAACGATTTTTATTTTTTATTTTTCCCGCGGTTTAAACAAATGACTTAATGTTGAAGAAACAGTCGCAATACAACCTGAAAAAATCATGTGCAACCGCACATTTGGGACCCCATTCAAGAATATGACCCTGCAAGATCCCGTGAACCAATGAACAGTGGTAATAACATTCTTCTCATAATACTCCATAAATAGTGATGACGCTTTGACAAAGACATATTTTGGGAAAGAACATTGGACACAGTTTCTCCACAGTAACGAACTTGAATGCTCTCTCTCATGATCATCCTTCAAAGTAAAAATTAACTTCTATACAAAAAAAAAAAAAAAAATTATATATATATATATATAATATAATTTTTTTACACTATTTGATCGCACCTAAAGCAATTACTAGTAATTAATCACTAGTGATTCTGAAATTAGTAACATAAACATTAAAATAGTTAACGTACTACAATATAAAATTATACCGATAGTATAAGCAGTATTTCCAAGAGAAGACAATTGACATTTTCAAAAAGTTATACTGTATAGATAGATCAAAAATAAATTTACATATATATCTTACCATCCTTAGAACTTACTTGCGGAGAATCACTACGCTTGTTATTATTGTTGATTGAGTATTATAGGTTAAATTCAAGAAAGAAAGAAAGAAAAAGCGAAAGGCTACTAGTACAGTATTAAAGAGAGGGGCCGGGGCACTGTAACATGGAAAACAAAGTAAGAACTGACTCATCATAGCGTAGTTGTACTAAGTACAGTATCAAAGGTCCCCAGAATCCAAGAAGCCCATGAAATGTTCCTTTCGACTATGCAAAAAGAGATAAAAATATGAATGCAGAAATAAAGTCATATTCTCTCTCTCTCTCTTCATGATAGGAGTGTTGCCTGTCTGACTGATAGAATAGGTCGTGCATGCATGGGTCAATCAGTATCTTCCAAATATTTGGAGATATTGATTTCCATTTACCATAGCTAGTCATTTCAAGCAACCCTACTCTTTCTGTATATAAAGTGGACTATTGACTATTGAGTGTAGCTATAGCATTTTTGGTATAGTATAGATATACATATTGGAGATGGAGACAAAAAGTGACAATTTTGGAGATGGAGATCATCTGGAAGCAAAGGAATACTGTAGTTCTAGATCAGAAGATAAGAATGAAGAAGAAACAGAAGTCATCAAGGGGCAAATATCTTCCCACACTTTGTATGATCTTTTGGTTGACACTCACTTTGACTGTTTGAAGGTATTTATATTATTATATAATCCTATATATATATATATATATATATATATATATATATGAGAGTTTGCATGAATTGTTCTACTACTATATTACTTAATTTTTCCAAAGAGGTAGTAAAAGATGCTTGTGTTGCTTTCATCTTCAAAACCTAGTTACTAAGAATCGCATAAGGTTAGCAGAAATTCATGTAGAGTATATTTTCGTTAGCAGGTTTGTTCGGGTATCAGTGAGATTGACAAAATTGAAAGAGCTGAAACAAAGGCAAAATATAAGAAGCGTAGCTCACACACAATGGATCAATCTCAATCAAAATTGAACAATAACTTTGCTGTTGATGAGAAGCTCAGCTCACTCACAATTCATCAACCAGAACTGGACACTTTTATGGTAACAAGTTTCTGCATTTTTTCCAAAATAATCATTGTATGCGGTGGCGAAGCTAGGAATTTCAATAACGGTGCACCCTTTGCCAATATGCTATGCAAGGGTGAACAAAGTCTATTTTTAATCAATAACAATATTTTACCTTATACGTAGTATAATCTTACGGCAAACGGGTAGTAGTTGACCACCCTAGGACCAACGTAGCTTCGCGCCTGATTGTATGTATGTAATATACAAGCATATAAAGCTGCAACAGACGCCATCCCTTTCGTTTTCTTTGAGTTAATTCTATATTGTCTCTTCTTAGTCTATTATAGTTTACCCTATCACAACTATACATATTTGATGTAGCAGGTTCTGTGAAATAATGTACACAGAGAGGCACAAATGGATTTAAAATTAATAGATATCATAAGGTCACGCTTATTCCAAAATCACTAACTAATTCAGATTCTGAATTCACTCTAATATTCCTAACCCACACATAATGCACATATTGTACTAGTAGTATATATACTTACGTTTAAGTGCACACACTAGGTTTATGGGTAAGAGCTATAATTTATGGTAATATGCTAAAGAATAAATTGTGTTTTGCTGCACAGGAAGCATATTGTGTGGCTCTAAGCAAGCTAAAAGAAGCAATAGAGGAACCTCACATAGAGTCCATAAAGTTCATCAACCATATGTATTCTCAACTCAGCGACCTCATGGAAGTTCCTTCTGTTTCCACTTTATCTCCAACGCCATCTTTTGGTAAGATTAAATCCACTTTTAACAAAGTTGACTTGATAGTGTAAAAATTTTATATACTACGTGCGTTGTATATAATTAACTTTGGGGTCGTTTGGTATGAGGTATAAGTAGATATATTGCTGGTATAAAAATTTAATACCACATTAATACTTTGTTTGTTTTGCAAACCTGTTATAAGTTATCCAGGATTAAAGTTAGTGCCGGTATAACTTATACATTTTTCTTAGAAATTATGCAATTGTCATTTTTAATAACAACATACCAAACAGTGGATAAAAAACAATACCAGAATAACTAATACCATCATTATTTATCCTAGCATAAACCGTATTCAAACCAAACGACCTCTTAAACTCTTTGTTATTGCAATGTTCACTGGTCGAGGGCAAAAACATCAGGCCATTTGAAGCTTAAAGTAAAACTGAAGAGCTGGATTCATTTAGGTAAAAGAAGAAATGGAGTGTTCAAGTCCAGATACCTTTTTAGTTACCATTGCAATATGCCAATTTTATCATGGTGAAACTGATTTTGATACTTTAGTACCAAATTAATACGTGGTAAAGCAGGCACTTTAATTTGTCTTCATCATAAGTATGGTTAAGAAAGTGCTTTCCCTTGATCTTTTGTTCTTTATTCTTTTTGTAGAAGGGATGAAGGCTCATGGGAACAAATGAAATGGCACGAGGAAGCTGATAGATCCAAGAATTTATATATTAAGCTCACAGTTTAGCATCTTCTAATTACTAAGTTATGATATCTATCCTGTGCGATGTATGGTAGAATTTTCTTTGCTATAGACTGCCACAAATCGTAGTAGTAAACTTTCTTTTTTGATGTAATATGATGTTAATAATGATGATTGCCAACTGGTCGAGTTCATAATTAAGGGGTTGTGATTTATCATATAAGTACAATAACAACAAATCCTGTGTTTTCTTTATATAATTCATAACATCTGCAAAATGCAACAAATGATAATACCTTACGACACAGGGAGAACTTTAGGTGTTTAAGATTAAAGAAAATTGAGCTGTTAAATATCGGGTTGATTTAATAACGGATTAAGGTTCAACAAGCACAAATTAAAATTTGCCTACTTTAATGGATCAAAAGCTCAAAATTGACACTCATAGCGTGAAATGGTTGTGTCGGTTCAAGTTTGGACATATTAATTAATTGAGCCGTCAATGCTTCATAATAAAATTAAATTATCCACCATTTACTTTAATTAAATTTAGTATGTATTACTGTCTCAGTGAACCTATTTTTTTTTGGTCCGCTCCAAAAAGAATAATTTTTCTAAATTTGGCAACAATTTAGATTAAACTTACAATTTTACTCTCGATAAGAAGCTTTTATAATCATACAAATACTCTGGGCCCCTATTTGACTTGTTTACGACCACAAATTCCAAAATTTTTTATTTTTTAAAATTTTTGTATTCAATCAAATAGGTTCACATGCTTTGAAGCGGAGGGAGCACTATTATTCTTCACCAATAAAAGAGGGAAGGTTGCAGTTTTAGGGTTAATAATCTATTTCTTGCACAAAACCTTTTCCTGTCCAGTCTTGTCAGATTTTAACCATACCTAATTGCCTTCCTTTGACGTATTGCTTCCTGTTGCTTTCTTACCAAAATCAGTTGGACTGTGAAATGAATACATAAGTGAAAACTGTGCACACAACGACAAAATCCAATAATTATAAACAAAAGATGCCAATCCTTTCATTATGATTTTATGGAGTATATCAGAAGGACAAATTCAAAATCAAATATAGTGATTTTTTCAGCTCCGGAGTTAATAGGAAGAATTTGAGAATTACATAGATCAAAATCTAAATGCGGTTAAATTCAACACAACGTAAAGAGAGACGAAATTACCATCTTAGAAAGATAAAAAGATATATACAGTAATATATAAGACAACCTAGTTTTCTTGAGATTTACTGTGGGCAGACTCTTGAAGAGAGAGAGAGAGAGAGAGAGATTACCCTCTGAATTAATCCTCAATTGATGAAAAATTGTGCTTTCTCATGAAATCTTTCAGCTGGGCACATACCTTATTACCTTAATTATCGTCCACGTGTTTAATTTGTACCAAATTAGTAAATGTAAAATATGTATATTGCATACATAAGCATCAAAGTTAGTTAATATGATTGTCACTTAAGGTTAAATTGCTTGATTTGATGTAAACATCCTATATATTGAAGTAAGTATTTATCAATCCATGAATCATGAAATCAATACAAATATAATAAAATCATTAACCAATAAGGATTCGTTTTTGTTTATAAACAATAATGTAATACGAGAAAAAATCAACAAAAAGGAAAACATGCCCAATTTTAGCTTGAATAATGTTTGTTTTGGGAACAATCTTCCACTATACCTCTGTTGATGTGGTCGGAGGGTTTTCTTAAAGTTGTATAACCTTTATGCTTTCCTTATATATTGGAGGAGTTTCCTTGTTTCTTAGTTGACGACAACCCAATTAGAAGAATATAAGAAAAAACAAAACAATTTTGATGAGGAATTGTCATATCGAAGAAAAACATATAACTAAGCATTAAATTTTGAGTACTTTACTTAACCATATCTATTCATCAAAATGCTGCATGTTGAAAGTAATGAATCATCATACTATATTATAAGTGTGAAGACTTTTGAGTGATATTGTTTTACTAAAGTATTCTTCAAAATCTAAGTGACTAATTTACCCTTTACCTAAAAGTTACTATTTTATTTGCTTCATTCATTGTGTGACCTTTTTATCCTTTACCAATTAAATTATTCTTTTAAAATCTTCTTAAGTTTGTTTTTGACATTAATACTTGTGGGAGAATTCAGTGATTTATTAACATTTTAAACTCACGTTTTGATGAGTTAATCTTTTAGCATTACTATGCATTATATCATGTCATCAATAGCCAATTAACTTTTGCAATTTTCGTTGTTAATTGCCTTTTCAAATTCTAATGGAATAGAGGTTGTCCTATTTCTTTGGATCTAATCCAGATGTGCACACAATGAAAATGAAATTTTTTTGAGAGCTAATCAAAGTACTTTTCACTTAGATGTTATGCATACAATACAATGAAGACATGGCTCACACACAGCAATTCAGATAATTTTTCCAAAAGAATTCTGACGCATTGGCTTCTTGGTTTGTTAAATAGCTAAGTTATATTATCTATATCTCTTTTTTCATATTTTCATTTTCCAAGCATCAAAGCTTATATCTTTATATCAGGTAGACCAATCGATCTAATTTTGATGAATTTCGCAGCATAGCTTTTAGAGTTCTCTAATTTTTAAAGTTTGACTATTATTATGTGTTTTACATGTTTTTTTTATATGCTTGATTCGGTAGTATCTTAACAAAAATCTCCTGTTTTATTTACTGATATAATAGGCAATATTTTTCACGTGATAACAATTAAAAAAATCCTATCAGTAAATAAAAGAAAGAATTACAAGAAAATACATTTGACATCACACCATAATAAAAAATGGCCAATGTTTTTAAGTTTTACCCTACCTAGCCCATATTGTACATATTTTGAAAGTACTAACAAATTCAAAATTTAAGGAGTTAAATTTGTGTTCTCACAAACATTGCATTCACTCTCTTGTCTTCTCACATCTTCTACATATGCTTCAAGGGGCTGGGTATTTTCTGCTTCTCCCCTGTGTGACGTGGTTGCAATGTAAAAAAATTGAAGAGTAGAAGTTTATAATTGAAGGCTATTCAAAGCTTTGCTTCCGAAAATAGGATTATTTTAGTTTGTTAGTTGTTTGGGTTGGGTGTTGTTCCAACTGATTGAAAATATCATAATGAGTTCAAAATTTTAACTTGAAGTGATTTTGAGTAGATTTGAACAAGATTTGAGTTAAATTTTAGAAAAAATGCAAGGTAGAAAGATGCAGTCAATTTTTTGTATAATTATGTATAATATTGTATAATAATGTATATGGGTGTATAAACACATCTTATACACTTTTATACACCTCTATACAAGCATCTGTAGACGAACTTCTTCCACGATTTTCAGTTACAATTCTTGTTCAAAACCAGTCCAAATCTCCATTAAATGACTTCAAATTTTATATGCAACCTCCTTATACTATTTCTAACAATTCTAAATAATACCCACTCTAAATTTCTCACAAAATTAAATTCGAAATCTAAACTCACATATTTAAGCTTGTTAAAAAATCTAATTTTCACCATTTAAATGGATTTGGTTTGTTGAACTAATATTTGAGTTATAGTTGTTGATTTGAAAATTAACTTAAAAGCCTAAGCAATCTTTTAAAAAAATTAAATAGTAATTTTGAGAATTTATTGGAGTTGGATGTTGAATCTTAGCCTATTATTTTTGGGCTAATTAGTTGTAAATAGAAATATGGGCTATAAAATTGAAAAGTAGGGATCCCACTTGTTGATATGTGAAATTTTCCCTAAATAAAATAGGAGATTTTTGTTAGGAATCAAAGTTGCCTATTATAGTCATGTCACTTGTATTATCAAGAGAGTTTTTCATAAAGCACCATCTTTTAGGTCTAATTAGCCATTTATAGATACTTTTTGCTATATTACGTGTTATAGATACCTTTTATATTTTTATACAATGTATTTCATGTATTTAAGCTGTTGTATTCATTAATACAACCAAAAAAATAGGCGTAAAGAGTGAAATTCCAGCTAAGTTTGACATGTATTTAGCTGTATTCAAGCGGCATTAACGTTAAATACAATAACGTATCTGCGCAAAATCTAGAAGGTTAAACTGGTTAAAAATGGAAGGAAATCAAATCACATGATATTCTCCTAATTTAACTCAACGAACTAAAATGATTCCTCATTAATCTGTATTTGAAAGATACATAATAAAGATTATAGCTGAATAAAGAGAAATGCATATGAATAATACAGTTGAGTAGAACTGTATACAGTTGAATACAATAAAATACAACTTAATTCATCTGAATAAAACACTTAAATACAACAAAATACAACTGAATACAGCTGAATAAAACTCTTGAATGCAACAAAATACAACTAACTTCTGCTGAATAAAATAGTTAAATACAACTGATTAAAACTGAATACAAGAGAATACGTATAACTTTTTAATACATCTAAAATATATAAATGAATGCTGCTGAATACATATGAATACAGCTAAAATATACATTCGAATACAACTGAATACAAATAGGCTATTTGGGCGATCTAGAGAGAGCAACAGCCTTATGGCTTCGCTGGCCGGCGGCCAGCCATTAATTCCGGTTGGTCAGCCTCCTAACACATCTGCCCAACCTCCTACAACAATTACAAACAATCCCCAGCCCTCAAATCCCACAAACGAAGCCATGAATTATGCAAAAGCTGTGAACCCTACTTCGACGACCACTGCCATGCAGAATCGAGCTGCTACAGTTGAACCAATTGCTCTTCGTCTATTAAAATCAACGAATTAAATTTACCCTAAGCGATTGTAATGGACTGATAATGGAGGAGAACTAGAGAATTTGGGTGGGAGAAGAGGTATGAATCGTGGGTTGAAGGAAAAAGAGTAAAGTGTATGCAAAAAGAGAGAGAGAGAGAGAGAGAGAGAGAACATGGTTAGTCAATTTTATGGTGATTATGTGAGAGAAAAGACTAAAAGGGAGAGAGAAAAATATTATTTAACGTATATGGTGCCTTAAATGTAGGATGTAACTATAATTAGATATTTGACTATAAAGTATAAAAGATATCTATAGGATGTAATATTTTAAAATGGTATTTATTTAAAATAAATAGGGTACTAAGGTTTTCTATAGGGTGTAAAAATTCATATTATCAAATACAATACATTATGTTAATGATTTGTGAGCTCTCACTCAACTAAAGAAACTTGAATTATTCGTATGTTGAGGCTAATGAAGATTCACATGACTTATGACTGAAGGGTTGGGTTGGTGACGTTTGTCATGATGGTATTGAATGTATGAATTAATTTGGTTCCAATTTTTCATGCATAATTATTTATATTTTTTATTAGTTAGATTTTTTTATCATATGCATGTTTTATAAATGTCCAAGTATGTATTTGTCTTTTATTAAAGTATTACATTATTTAGTAAAGTAGAATCGACGTTTATTAAATTTTTTAACGTCAAATAACAAACTGTTATTTTTTCTATTTTTTGATTTATTTTTTAAATCTCGAAGGAAGTTTTAAAGTGTGTACGGTTAAAAAAAATTTATTTTGCAATACATTATTCATGCTAAGTTTTTTTGGGTTAAACGTGCAACACACATTTCCAGGGACTAGTTTAATATAAGTATAGAATACAAAATCAGTTATGCGATGTATTATCATTATAATTTACATATAGATACGGTATGATTACAAATGGCAGAATATATATACGTCTCCTTAAACTTGCCCAATATTTTTATCTAGTTATTTTTACTGTCATTTGTTCCCATTAGATACTCTAACTTTATTGGATATGTGCCCATAAACATAATTAACAAGTTGGTCAGTAGAAAAGATATGGTGCGGATAACAAAACATACTTCATTTATTATTTCGTAATAAGAACGCAAAATCCATTATGAACAAGTAAAAATAACCAAAGCAACTACAATCTTTGTGTAACCTTTCTACAAAAACAAGAATATTATTATATGGAATGTTGGCATTCCCAAGAATAGTTATTATGTTTAGTCCTCAACTTTAAATTAGCGAATGCAACCATTAAGAGTGTATGGGTCAGAATCCGATCTCACAGTAATTAACGGAGCTAATCTCGTCTTAAGCCAGTCCATGATTAATAATGGTATGGCCGCTTATTCATAACAGGATTCGACCCTTGTCCGATTTAATCTACTAGGGCACGGCCCATTCATTCCCCCATGGGGACGATACCTCAGCGTGGCCCCGGCCATTTATTGCCAACTCACGAAGTTCACATCTATAATACTAAGAGTGGGAGCTCTAGAAGGGGGCCTTCTTCGCCACTATTCCCGAGAGAGAGAAAACACACAATAATACCCATATTATGGAAAAAGGAATACCATTGTAAGGCTCTGAACCTCTCCATGGAAAGACAGACCAACTTCATACTATCAATAAAGGCTTTTAATGTTTCTTCTCTTAATTTTGAGTACTTATTTTCATGTTCTTCGCTTGGTCCAATGGATTATTACGATTTGATATGATTTTTCCGTCACTTATCTGTATTGTTTTGCACTCATAAAGCACACGATAACTTTTGAGGAAAAAATTTGGCGCCGTCTATGGGGATTTCATAGCAAAATCGCGTAGTTCTTCCATGGACCAAAAGGAAAGAAATGCCTGAAAAAGAAGAACAACCCAGCTCAAACAAGCCAAAGCGGCATATCAGACCGATGGAACTCGAAGATCTCAAATCGAGATCCAATTCCTCTGTCTCGCACCTATCAGATAGTGCAAACAAGAAGAAGAAACCCCCTCTTAGGGAGAATCTCCGTAAGAGATCTCCTACATCTCTGATAAGGAACTCCAGCCGGAAACCGGCACGGAGGACTCTCGAATCGAGAATCGCTTCAAGACAGCCTACATACCACGATTGGGAAGATAACAATTAAGCTGCTCAAGATCTCGAATCAAAATCGAGCTTCATCTCTCAAAAACCCACAAACCAAGACAGGCTATGCGCCTTCGCCAACAAGTTCAACTACGGTTGAACCAAGACAGGCTATGCTCCTTCACCAAAAAGTTCAACTACGGTTGAACCAAGACAGGCTATGCGCCTTCACAAAAAAAGTTCAACTACGGTTGAACCAAGAACGGCTATACGCCTTCACCAAAAAAGTTCAACTACGGTTGAACCGGGACTCAGGCTACCCGCCATCGCCAATTAGTTCAACTACGGTTGAACCAAGACAAGCTATGCGCCTTTACCAAAAAAGTTCAACTACGGTTGAACCAAGACAAGCTATGCGCCTTCACCAAAAAAGTTCAACTATGGTTGAACCAAGACAAGCTATGCGCCTTCACCAAAAAAGTTCAACTACGGTTGAACCGGGACTCAGGCTACCCGCCTTCGCCAATTAGTTCAACTACGGTTGAACCAAGACAGGCTATGCGCCTTCACCAAAAAGGTTCAACTACTTGAACCAAGACAGGCTATGTGCCTTCACCAAATAATTTCAACTACGGTTGAACCAAGACAGGCTATGCGCCTTCACCAAATAATTTCAACTATGGTTGAACCAAGACAGGCTATGCGCCTTCACCAAAAAAGTTCAACTATGGTTGAACCAAGACAAGCTATGCGCCTTCACCAAAAAAGTTCAACTACGGTTGAACCGGGACTCAGGCTACCTTCCTTCACCAATTAGTTCAACTACGGTTGAACCAAGACAGGCTATGCGCCTTCAACAAAAAAGTTCAACTACGGTTGAACCAAGACAGGCTATGCGCCTTCACCAAAAAAGTTCAACTACGGTTGAACCAAGACAGGCTATGCGCCTTCACTAAAAAAGTTCAACTACAGTTGAACCAAGACAGGCTATATGCCTTCTCCAAAAATATTTCAACTCTGGATGAACCGGGACTCAGGCTACCCGCCATCGCCAACTAGTTCAACTACGGTTGGACCAAGACAGGCTATGCGCCTTCACCAAAAAAGTTCAACTACAGTTGAACCAAGACAGTCTATGCGCCTTCACCAAAAAAGTTCATGTACGGTTGAACCGGGACTCAGGCTACCCTCCTTCGCCAATTAGTTCAACTACGGTTGAACCAAGATAGGCTATGCGACTTCACTAAAAAAGTTCAACTACGGTTGAACCAAGATAGGCTATGTGCCTTCACCAAAAAATTTCAACTACGGTTGAACCAAGACAGGCTATGCGCCTTCACCAAAAAAGTTCAACTATGGTTGAACCAAGACAGGCTATGCGCCTTCACCAAAAAAGTTCAACTACGGTTGAACCAAGACAGGCTAGCGCCTTCACCAAAAATTTCAACTACGGTTGAACCAAGACAGGCTATGTGCCTTCACCAAAAAAGTTCAACTACGGTTGAACCAAGATAGGCTATGCGCCTTCACCAAAAAAGTTCAACAACTGTTGAACCGGGACTCAGGCTACCCGCCTTCACCAATTAGTTCAACTACGGTTGAACCAAGACAGGCTATGAGCCTTCACCAAAAGAGTTCAACTATGGTTGAACCAAGACAGGCTATGCACCTTCACCAAAAAAGTTCAACTGTGGTTGAACCAAGACAGGATATGTGCCTTCACCAAAAAAGTTCAACTACGGTTGAACCAAGACAGGCTATGCGCCTTCACCAAAAAAGTTCAACTACGGTTGAACCAAGACAGGCTATGCGCCTTCACCAAAAAAGTTCAACTACGGTTAAACCAAGATAGGCTATGCACCTTCACCAAAAAAGTTCAACTACGGTTGAACCGGGACTCAAGCTACCCGCCTTCGCCAATTAGTTCAACTGCGGTCGAACCAAGACAGGCTATGCGCCTTCACCAAAAAAGTTCAACTACGGTTGAACCAAGACAGGCTATGCGCCTTCACCGAAAAAGTTTAACTACGGTTGAACCAAGACAGGCTATGCGCCTTCACCAAAAAAAAAAAGTTCAACTACGGTTGAACCAAGACAGGATATGCACCTTCACCAAAAAGTTCAACTACGGTTGAACCAAGACAGGCTATGCGCCTTCACCAAAAAAGTTCAACTACGGTTGGACCAAGACATGCTATGCGCCTTTACCAAAAAAGTTCAACTACGGTTGAACCAAGACAGGCTATGCGCCTTCACCAAACAATTCAACTACGGTTGAACCGGGACTCAGGCTATGCGCCTTTGCCAACAAGTTCAACTACGGTTGAACCAACACAGGCTATGTGCCTTTGCCGACAAGTTCAACTACGGATGAACCAAGACAGTCTATGCGCCTTCACCAAACAGTTGAATGACGGTTGAACCGAGACTCAAGCTATGTGCATTCGCTATCAAATTTAACAAAGTTAGAAAACAGTTGAACTAGGATTCCGGCTACGTGCCTTCGTCGATTAGTTTAACTACGGTTGAACCGAGACTCAAGCTATGTGCGTTCGCCATCAAATTTAACAAAGTTCAACAACAGTTGAACTGGGACTCTGGCTACGTGCCTTCGCCAATTAGTTCAACTACAGTTGAACCGAGACTCAAGCTATGTGCCTTCGCCATCAAGTTTAACAAATTCCAACAACAGTCGAACTAGAACTCCGGCTACGTGCCTTTT
The DNA here is from genome assembly GCA_026770625.1 of Nicotiana glauca. Classification (NCBI taxonomy): domain Eukaryota; kingdom Viridiplantae; phylum Streptophyta; class Magnoliopsida; order Solanales; family Solanaceae; genus Nicotiana; species Nicotiana glauca. Next base: position 33,954 of record MU784633.1, read on the forward strand.
CCAATGAGTTCAACCACGGTTGAACCAAGACTCAGTCTATGCGCCTTCGCCATTAAATCCAACGAGCTCGAGCTCGAGCTCGACCTCGCTCGAACTACAAGGACGGACGCCTTCATCCTGAACTTTAGCAGGTTCAACTATAGTTGAACCGAGAATCAGGCCAAACGCCTTCATCTATGAAAGCAAAGCCCGACCTCTAACGAATCGAAGAACAGGATAGGCACCCTCGCCATTCAAGTAAGTACTCCCAACTCGAATTAAGATTCGGGCCACGTAAAGTTCGGCCCAGATCAAACTACGAGGCCGCATTTTTTACCATCACGACCGGTAGTTCGATCGTGTCCGAACTGGGACTAAGGCTAAGCGCCGCTATTGCCAAATAATGGCTAAGACTCACCCGCACCGAGTCGAAGAAGCAGGGCCGCTAATAACCAGAAATTAACATGCCTACCAGAGTCAAACTCAACAAATCACCCCTTGAACACGCGCAAAAGAAAAGTCTAAAGGGGAAAAAGGAAAGACACAAAACAAGCACAAGGCAGGCAATGGAAAAGAAAATTCATATATTTACAAAGTCAATGGTGAGTCATCCCCGCTTACACCCGGCCAAGGCCGGTAAATAAAAAAAGGGAGAAGAAAAACAAGAAACACCCAAATCGCCAAGCGGCGAGCGAAACAAAGAATACAACAAATCTTTCTACTCGGCGCCATCCGCGCCGTCATCTACACCATTGCCAACCTCCGGCGTCGCTGCGTCAAAGCCACAGTCGATACGGGCCTCACGAGCCTTCTGACGCGCTTCCTCGAAAGCAGCCTCAGTCACGATATTGGCCTCCCACAAATTCTTATATACATCGCGTTGGGCCTCGGCAAAAACCCAAAGTTCGCAAGTCTGGTTGGAAGGGGCGACCTGGTCCCGTAGGCGCTGATTCTCCCCTTCCAAGGCCACGATCCGATCCACCATGGCTTGGGCATCCCGCTCAAAGACCCCAATGCGGTCCTCTAGCCCCGCCTCTCTAAAAGCCGCGACAGCTCTCTCCAACCCCCACTCCCTCTCTCGAACACGAAGCGCCTCCTCCAACCCTGTGGCCTTTATCGAAGATGTCCCCGCTTGCTGCCTTAAAGCCGCGACTTCACCCTCCAACGCGGTCACCTTCCCGTTCCATGCCGCAGCGGCCTCCGCTGCCTTGGCCTGATCTTAGCACTCCCTCTCAGCTGCGTCCCGCCTTCCCAGATCAAGCTCCTCGTCCTTCTAACGAAGCTGCTCCTCGAGGGCGCGCGTTCTGCCAAGTGCCTGCTGCACCTTAAGCTCCCGCCTCGCCAGCTCCTCGACCAAGGCCCGGCTACGGGGGTCGTTCCTCAAGTGCTCGCGCATCTCCCGGCACCAGTCTCGGCAGCGACGGTACTTTTTCATCGCCCGCAAAAATACCCCCGAGCGGGTGCGAGTTCGGCGGATGCTCTCCACCTCCAGCAGATAAGACTGCAAAGCAAAAATAGCAATCACGGTAAAGAATAAACTAAGGCAAGAAAAAATGAACTAAGGTCGTAGTTAACGTACCCTCAAGCCCATCACGACCACTTCATTCATCAGTCCGATATCCGTGACGTCCCTCAACGATGCGTTCTCGGTCTCCGAGCATAGCACCTCAAACAGCGGCACCAAGTTATTCCCTTGGGGCAATAAGTTCTACTCCACGGGAACCTCAACTAAGCGAGATCGCCCCTCGGCACGCACCATTGAGTTTGTGAGACCTTCTTGAATCATACGGACGTCATTAGGATCTAAGCGGACTCGAACTCGTATCCGTCTCCTCCGCCGTCACTCCCTCCTCCTGCCGCCCGTGAGGTCGAGGCACCCCCCGTAGCCACCGAAGGAGCACTTGGTTCACCAACAATAACAGCCGCTGAGGAACTACCTCCCATCTCAGCGACTGGAACCACCAATCGAGTCGCCGAAGCAACGGTATCATCATGTCCTAAGCCAACCGGGGCAACCCCCACTATTTGTCCGCCCTCAAGACCAGACGTCGCAGCCGCACTCTTCTCCGTATCTGCGGAGGGGGAGTCCAAGTTAATCACCACGGGAGGAGCCGACAAAAATGCAACCCTCTGCCTTATCAGTGGCCTCTCATCCTCCTCCTCCTCCAACTCAGTTAACGGCGACTCCGCCCTAGGGCGCACAACTCCCGATGTCCCCTAGACCCGAAATGTAGCCCGTACTGGAGAACGAGCTGCTGAAGATTCAACTGATGCCGCCCTCGGTACTGGGCGCGAAACCGGTGCTGCCATAAGTCGAGCGGTCGCGCCAGGCCTATGAAATGCCAGCTGAGGAGCCCTGACGCGGCCTGCCCTTCCTGATCACAGAAAAACAAAGTCAGTAAATAAAGACGAAACAGAACGAAAAAGTAGAAGTCGAATTCTCACCGACAGCGGGCCTGCGACCATGCCTCGCCCAGAAATACGCCCATGTGTGTATCCCTACTGTACAGGGGAGAACGGCCTCGAACCACTCATGTATCTAAGGTAATGGGCCGGCGGCGACCTGTCAGCTACAAAAAATGACACAAGTTAACGCTCATGATCACAAATTATAAAGAGGGGAAGAAAAGGGAATTCAACCACTAAAGAACTTACGTGCATGGTTCCATACCTCTGGGAACCCAGTAGCATCCGCCACCAGATGCCTGGTCTTGATATAAAAGAAGTGCTCGAAAGGGCAAGGGTCAACCTCGTCATCCAATCTCATGACCAGGCCTCTAGACCCACGAGGGCACGCCTGAATCATGGTGCCACGGACTTTCTGGGGAGCAAAAAGACTAAGCACATGCTGCAACGTGACCTCCCTACGGGCTAATTCCACGTATTTGATGAACATTGCCAACAATTTGTAGAGGGAAGGAGTGAGCTGACCCGGGCACACCCCGTAATATCGGCAGAAATCCACCACCAGCATTGGAAGCGGGATCTTGAACCCCAACCTGAAGGGATAGGCGTAAAAAATGCAGTATCCCTTGTGGTCGGTGTGGACCCGCTCCTCGCTTCTAGCTAGAACGAAGTTTGCGTGGGTTGGAATGACCCCCTGTTCTCGTAATCGGGCCACTCCAATTTCCCCCATTAACGGGGCTTCATCCATCAGGTCCTCTCCACCATCAACGGTGAAATCAATCGCCGGACCTCCGGGCCGAGGAACTACCTCATCAACCGACGGAACTTCTCCGGTCTCTATCTGTTCTGCACCGCCCATTGCCAGAGGTGGCCCTTCAACTATCGGAAAATCTATCGGAAGAGCATCGTGGGAGGAACTGCCTTCCATTGTTGATCTACTAAAGAGAAAGGGATAGAATTCGGTGGGCAAGACAGAGGTTATCACAATCAAAGGAAAGAAAGGAGAAGATGAATTAGCAGAATGAAAAAGTTTCCTCAGAATCTCTCTCAGATGAACAATGAAGATATGAGAAATGAATGCTATCCACCTTTATAGGCAACATAAATGGCTTTCGCGAAACCCAATAGCCCTCATTAACTGCACGACCAACCGTAAAACAGTTCGGTTCTGCCGAAACATGCCTCATTATGACAAGCTCCGTGAAGCGGCTTCTCAGCCATCCGCTAATGTCCTGCCGTCAGAATAATCGCAACGGCCTGCAAACGCCAAAAGAATGTGCCGTACGCCTTCAAAATTCTGGACGTGACCAAATACGTACCCGGCGCATACTTATTCCCCACGGCCATCTCCAGTGTATGAAAGGCTACGGCCATCTCCAGTGTATGAATGGCTACGGCCATCTCCAGTGTATGAATGGCTATGGCCATCTCCAGTGTATGAATGGCTACGGCCATCTCCATTGTATGAAAGGCTACCGCCTTCTCCAGTGTATGAAAGGCTACGTCCATCTCCAACGTGTAAACGGCTAAGGCCACCGTCGTCAATAAGTCGACCCAGCTCGACTACGACAAACAAAATCTACGACCGTCAAGGTCACGTACATGGCTACGACCATCTCCAACGTGTAAACGGCTAAGGCCACCATCATCAATAAATCGACCCCGATATTCGAGTTTTTTTTTCAAATCACAATCGATGAAGTCCGCTCATCGAGCTCGGCCGAAACACGACCTCAATAAGCGGAGGGACTAACTGTATAGGTCAGAATTCGATCTCACGGTAATTAACGGAGCTAATCTCATCTTAAGCCAGTCCATGATTAATAAGTGGTATGGCCGCTTATTCATAACAGGATTCGACCCTTGTCCGATTTAATCTACGAGGGCACGGCCCATTCATTCCCCCATGGGGACGGAACCTCAGCGTGGCCCCGGCCATTTATTGCCAACTCACGAAGTTCACATCTATAAATACTAAGAGTGGGAGCCCTAGAAAGGGGGGCCTTCTTCGCCACTATTCCCGAGAGAGAGAAAACACACAATAATACCCATATTATGGAAAAAGGAGCACCATTGTAAGGCTCTGAACCTCTCCATGGAAAGGCAGACCAACTCCATATTATCAATAAAGGCTTTTAATGTTTCTCCTCTTGATTTTGAGCACTTATTTTCATGTTCTTTGATTGGTCCAATGGATTATTACGATTTGCTATGATTTTTCCGTCACTTATCTGTATTGCTTTGCACTCATAAAGCACACGATAACTTTTGAGCAAACAAAGAGGTTGTTTGATTCGAAAATAATTTACACATTGGAATTAGTAATGCAGAAATTAATAATATAAAAATTAGTAATATAAAGATTATTTCTTATTAAATATTTGATTCAATGCATTAAAATTGAAAGTACAAGATATCATTGAAAATATTTATTTCCTTATTTTTTTAAATTTAAAAAAAATAAGTTTACAATTATAACCTTGTATGCTTGACTTTTATAGGCTTATAGAAAAAAAGTAAGGATAATATTGTTATGTTGATATTTATTCACAACTTATGCATAAATTAGTTATTCCATGTTAATAATGGGATCAAGTCATACCAAAATTGGTCTATAATTTAATACAACGATTAACTATATATGAATAAAAAGGTAGACCAAATATTATACAGCTATTGCAACTCCTTTATACCATGATTTGCTTTGTACATCAAACCAAACGACTCCTAAGTGTTGTGATGGGATGAAATGAATTACTCCACTCTTAGTTAGAAACTTTGGATTCAAATTCTGAAAATAAATAAAATTTCTACAAAAGAACACTTTTCTTTGATGAGTTTTACTGTCACGATTCGGATTTTTCACCCTCGAGAATTGTGATGGCACCTACTCGTGAAAGCTAGTCAAGCCAACTATTAAGAATTTAACACATTAGCAATTAACCCAAAGAGATATAAATAGTAACTAAAGCTAAGCAGATATAAAGTGCGGAAGTGTTATAACAAACTCAAATACTCCAATACATTCTACCCATAAATCGGGTGTCACAATTTCACGAACATCTTCGAATTTCTACAAATACTAGTTTAGAAAGAAAAGTACAACTGTTCTCGAAATGAAAAGAGACATCGAAAAGCCAAAATAGGGAAGGGGACTTCAGACTTTGTGGACGCCAGTAGATCTACCTTGGTATCCCTAGACTGAAGGCAGCTACCTCAGCTAATTACCAGGTCCGACATCAAAATCTACATAAAAGAGTGCAGAGTGCAGTATCAGTACAAACGACCTCATGTACTGGTAAGTGTCGAGCCTAACCTCAGCAAAGTAGTGAAGAGGCTAGGACACGACAACCATATAAACATGTGCAGTTGAATCATATACGAACAGAACAAAAAATGACAGAAAATAACAGATAAAGATGGGAAGGGGACATGCTGCGGGAATTATCAATTTCTAACAATGAACCATAGAGAAGCATAATGACCATCATATTTGTATAAATACGAATAATGAAATAGTAACACGTGCACGACATCACCCTTCGTGCTTTTACTCTCGTACTCACCATATGAAACAACAGAAGCGACACAGCATCACCCTTCGTGCATTCCGTCTCATAATCATGGCATGACATCACCCTTCGTATATTAACTCTCATAATATCAGCACGGCATCACCCTTCATGCATTAACTCTCAAATCATGGCACGGCATCACCCTTCGTGCATTAATACTCACAATATCGACACGATATCACCCTTCGTGCATTAATACTCACTCACGATATCATGCACGACATCACCCTTCGTACTTTACACTCTTCCTCATCCAAAAAATGGAAATAATATATCCCGGCAAGGGAATTAGCTATAACCAATCTCATTTCAACAGTTATTTCACAATATAAATCTCAACTTGAGCCAATACTAAAAAATGGTCAATTACCAAGAAACTTTAATAAACCTTGTTCAACATTGATAATCATCAATTTAAGCATGGACGGTACATATTAGAGTCACAACAACCATGGTATAAGATCAGGGGCATGCTTGACACCAATATATAGATACTCGTCACCACACCTATACGTCGTACTCAACACTAACACGTAGAAAATAAGACCACGACTCATATTCCCTCAAGCTAAGGTTAGACCAAATACTTACCTCAATTCTACAGACAAGATTAAGCCTCAATTACCGCTTTACCTCTTGGTTCCACTTCCAATCCGCTTGAATCTAGTCATAATTTACTTAATAACATTAATAAATGCTAAATAAATCAATTCTAATGCATGAAAATAGATTTCCCAATATTTTTCCCAAAAAGTCAAAAATCGATCCGGGCCTGCTTGGTCAAAACCCGAAGTTCAAACCAAAACACGATTACCTATTCACCCACGAACTCAAATTTGCAATTAGTTTTGAAATCCGGCCTCGAATTGAGGTCCAAATCCCCAAAATTTAAAAATCCTAATTTTTACCCCAAAACACTCAATTTCTCATAAAAAATCCTAGATTTTGAAGTGAAATTATGTAAAAAGAAGAATTAGATTGAAGAAGATGAGTTAGAAATCACTTGCTTATGATATGGAGAAGTTTGAGCCTACGAAAATTCGCCTAAGGATGTTTATAGTTTGAGAAAAGTGAAAAGCGATGAAAAATTCTGTCTGAAGTCTCACTTAACAGGTGCAGTTATTGCAATTTCAGTCAGGGGTTCGCAATTGCGGTCAGGGGTTCGCAATTGCGAACCCTAGAAATTTCTGCTACCTTTGCATTTGCGACAATTACGTCGCATTTGCGACTACTGTGACCTTCGCATTTGCGAAGAAAAAGCTCGCAAATGCAAACAAGGTTGGCCAGGGCATTCATCGCAATTGCGATCAGCCCCCTCGCAATTACCAAACCTGACAATCTCGCAATTGCGAAGTCTGACCTCGCAATTGCGAAATCAGAGCCTGCAACAAATACCAAATGCAAATCAGAAATTTTCTAAGTCCAAACTCACTCCGTGGCCTATCTAAAACTCACCCGAGTCATCGGGGCTTTAAACCAAACATGCATGCAAGTCTAAAAAAATCATACGGACTTGCTCGTGCGATCAAACCATCAAAATAACATCAACAACTGCGAATTTAACCTCAAAATTCATGAAATTCATAAGATAGTTCAAGTTTTTCATTTTCTCAACCTAGGGTCCGATTTATATCAAATCAACTCTGATTCTTACCAAATTTTACAGACAAGGCTTAAATATTATAGCGGACCTGTACCAGACTCCGAAATCAAAATATGGACCCGATGCCATCAAGTCACAACACTATTCAGTTTCTAAAAACCTTTATATTTTTCAGCAAATAATTTTCTTTAAAAATTCATTCCTCGGACTAGAGACCTCGGAATTCGATACCGGGCACACACCCAAGTTCCATATTTTACTAAGAACCCTTCAAGACCGTCGGAACACGAGTCCGGGTCCGTTTACTCAAGTGACCGAAGTCAACGTAATTCCATTTTAAAGGCAAAACTTAGCATTTTTCTCAAATTTTCACATAAGGGTTTTCCGGATATACGTCCGAACTGCGCATGCAAATTGAGAAGAGAAAAGAGGTTTTCAAGGCCTCGGGATACAGATTTGACTTCTAAAATATGAGATAAAACCTTTTGGATCATCACATTAATCCAAATTATTTGGACTCAAATGAGTATTGGTCATAGCAAGATTGACAGAAATGACTCCGTAAGAGTTTGGTCTTAGCCGAATGTCCCTGAAATTGGCGGTATTTAAAAACTAGACACTCGTCATTTCTCTACCGGATTGGTAGTATTATGCTATATATCATTTTTGTAATTAAAGGAATTTTATTACCACTGGTAAATATTTACAGCGGTATAGACAAAAAACTATCTGTATATCCACTGGACATTGGTCCCAGCAATATAGGTCCTCATAGACTCCAATTCTCCTATCTATGCCAACACATACATCCCTTAGCCATAGTAACAATTAAAATCTAGTAGCTTCCTAGCTAATTTAGGGTGTAAATCCGCTCAAACAAAAATGTCTTGTATGATCAGCTTCACAATGATGTGTGTTGGTCTCTCTTTTTGTCGAAAAATTCTGTAGTTTCTTTCTTGCCATACATAGTATAAGCAACCTGCAAGGCTCAGCCTTTATACCTCAGCATTGGTGCTCTTCGAATTTGGATGAACTATGGCCCATTGTAGCTCCTCCTCTCATGATTGTGCTTGCCTTCCTATACATTGCCACTAGAGAATTTTGTTCCATATAGCTGCAGATGTTGGACACTCCACCTTAGGATATTCCTTTAGCAGCTACATTGCTTTGATAGAGAAAGAGTCTAATTCCTGCATGTCTTGTTCAGTGTAGCCTGGATTCACCAGAGAATGCTTTTCCTTGAAAATCTTGCTTACCATCCATGATGCTTGATTAACTGTGGTTTCTCATATTGGTTTCCCCTTACTATAGTACGTATGAATCCATTGGACCCATAACTTGTGTTTTTTAGCGACACAAGTTCCGCATTAGTTTGCAAATAGCAGCTTTGTTCCAAAGTGAAATGTTGAGCAAGTTTAAGCCTCCAGCAGTAAGTGGCAAACACAGTTTTTCCCATGATAACATGGCGTTCTTTGACAACTCAGTTCTTCCATTCCATAGGAATCTCCTACAAATTCTTTCTTTCAGCAGTATCAGCTTCTTTGGAGAACAAACATCTGTGACCAAAATATCTTAATGGAGAATAAGACACTCCTCAATAGTTGTGTCCTTCCTTCATAAGATAGGTATTTAGTTGTCCATGACGTAATCCTGCTGAGTATTTTATCCAATAGAGGTTGACACTATACTAGATAGAGTCTTTTGATACTCAAGGGGACACCTATGTATCTTATTGGCAATTCACTTTTTGAGAACCCCAGTAGATCAATGATTTATTGCTGCACTATGGTATTAACGCCACCAAAGTATAGTGAACTTTTGCTTAAATTAGCTATTGGGCTAGAGGCTTGTGAGAATTGTTGAAAACAAGCAAATAAGCATTAAACATAGCTTAAGTCCCCCTCGACAGAACAACAATAAATCATCAGGAAAGACTAGCTGCACCACCTGTAGCTTCTTCCACCTCGGATCGTATTTGAAGTCAGCTTCATTCTTCAATATTTTCAGTAATCTACTCATGTAATCCATTGCTAGCACAAATAGAAATGGGGACATTGGAATATTGGATCCCCAGACCTCAATCCCTTTTTTTGCTTGAAAGGCTTGATTGGACAACCATTAATGTTGATTGAGTAGGTGACTGTACTAAGACATATCATAATCCACTAAATAAAAGTGGCTGGGAAGTTTAGCTTGGTCAATATATGTTCTAAGAAAGTCCATTCTAAAGTGTCATACGCCTTTTGCATGTCTATCTTTAGCATGCACCTTGGGGATATTCCACTCCCGTTGTATCCTTTTACCAGTTCATGGCTAAGGATTATGTTATCTTTGATGACTCTCCCAGGTGAAAAAGCTTCGACTGTGGTCCTCTAAGTGATCCATCAACTTTTGTAGCATGTTGGTAATAACTTTGGAGATGATCTTGTATGATATTGTGCAACATGAGATATGCATGTATTATTTCACTGTCAAGGGGTGTTTCAACAACAACAACAACAACAACCCAGTATAGTCCCACTTAGTGGGGTCTGGGGAGGGTAGTGTGTACGCAGACCTTACCCCTACCTGGGGTAGAGAGGCTGTTTCCAAATAGACCCCCGGCATTCTTCCCTCCAAGAACTTCCCACCTTGCTCTTGGGGAGACTCGAACTCACAACCTCTTGGTTGGAAGTGGAGGTTGCTTACCATCAGAGCAACCTCTCTTGTTTCACCTTGGTTGGAAGTCAAGGGGTGTTTCACCTTTGAGATAAGTGATACAGTAGTGCAATTTACAGGCATGTGCATTTCACCTGTTTCAAAGAAGTCCAAGACAACATTTGTAATATTATTGCATATAATATGCCAAGACTTTTTAAAAAACAAAGAATTAAACTCATTATAACCAGGTGCTTTATGGCTATCAATCCACTAAACTGCTAGGGCAATCTCTTCCTTGGTCACATGAGCAATTAGCAGAAGTTGTTGCTGCTCCCTGTTGAGCACCTGACCTTCTTGCATAACTATGGGATCAATACAAGGTAATTGGTTCATTGCACTCCCTAATAGTTGCTTATAAACCCTAGTATCTCTTTTTCTATTGCTTCATCTGGCTACTTATGTGGTTCTGAGCTTCTCTATTTTTAACACAGGCATGAAAGAAAGGTGTATTCGAGTCACCCAGTTTTAGCCATTGTACTCTTGACTTTTTCCCAGCTATGCCCTCTTCTAATGTAGACCATTTCTCTATGCTGCTTTAGGCTTTTCTCTTCTTCAAATAACTAACAATGCTATTTGTAGGTTCTCATTTGTTCTTGTAGGTCATGGAGTTGTTGCTTTGCTCTATTGACTTTTTCTGCTAGTCCATGGTATTGTCCTTAAGATATATAACTGTTTCATTCCTTGTTTCACTTCTTTTAATTGCTTTCATACCTATTGTAGTGTCATACTTTGTCCTACGCCTCCCCAATGTTCCTCTACTCTCATTGAGAATTCCTGATGGTATGCTAGGTAATTGTAAAATTTGAAAGGTTTTGCCCTCCTCCTTTGCCTTATGCTTATATTGACATCGAGTGAAGAATGACCTAAGAATAGCAGATCTAGAATAGTGGCTTCAATATGTGGACCTTTCTATTCTACTATACACTTGGTTATTTGTCCAAATGAAGTCTCGACCAACAATTTTGAGTTCATTGACAGAGGCATCGTGCATGAACTCATTGAACTCTCTGATTTATGATTGCTTGATTGGGTTCGTTCCCATTCAATCTGTCATTAATGCTAGTTATAGCATTGAAATCTCCCATCAGTAGTCATGGTCCCTGCTGTATTCCTGGATACCAAAATTCTCCCTTTTCTATTACTTAGATAATTTCTACACCATTTTCGAGTCTTAGCTATTTTCTTGACTATTGCATGCTGTTCCTTAATTCTATGTTCAATGATTGCCAGAATATTGTTACACCCATGTTTTTCGTACGTGAAAGTACGCCATAAATAAATTAATGGAAGCTCGAAAATGAGATGTTACATCCCGCATTTTCGAACGTTAAAGTTTCGCGTAAGTTAATCGGCGCAAGTTTGGGAATGAAATTATTTTGTGATTATAAGCATTATGCTATTTCAAATAAGTGATGAGTAAATTTGTGAATGTGAGAGGGTAAGCAAATTAAAAAAAAATGAGTTTCGTCGAAGTTTTATATTTTGGAATAAAATACAACCCGAGCTATAATTTCCGGCATTTATGGACTAATGTCATATAAGGTACCACATGAACATGATAGTAAGGTGTATAAGGTATGTTAATAGGGAGTAGTATTTTAAGTAAGTGGAGATAATTCTTAATTATGTAAATAATTGGTTAATTATTGGGTAGTGAAATATTACTTAGTTAATTAAGAAGTTGTGGGTGATTAATTAAAGAATGTAGTTGATATAAAATATCCCCACGTGACAGCAAACTAGTTCAAAAATTGTGACTCATAAGTCACTATATGTGGCAAGTCTTAAGGAAGTAAGTCATTTCCATTTTAATAAAGGAATGACACATGTACGTGAGTCATATCCATCCCTTAAGAAACAAAAGTCAAATACCCATTCTCACATGAATTTAAACATAAGTGTTTGTATATAACAAACAGAAGTCACGAACCTAAGTCACCTATGTAAGATAAGACCTTCAACAATTCAAATCAAGTGAGATTTTGCAATTTTAATGGAGTACGGTGCAATCTTTATCAAGAATATCATACGGATTTTTTCTACTCCGATCTTGCCATTTCGTGTTGTCGCAATTGACATGTGTTAGAGGGATTGTCAAGAGAATCGACTCGGGTATGCTAAGGCTATCATTTCTTTCTTTTTGGCATGATCCATAGACACGAATGAAATGAGCAAATGCACAACTTCCATAAATAACTCTATTCATAGAAATAATAGGGGTATCTATATTCTTGATTCCCCGTGTGAATTATTATTATATCTTTTGTTCATGAGTCTCAGAAAAATACTTATTAGATAAAGTTTATCTGACAAGAATATTATTTTTATGACTGTGTACGGTAAAATTCGGGGGTCCGATTTCCCGTCATTAGGTTATTCTACGAACGTGCTTCTCGAGGTTTGAAGCCAAGGTCGAGACTCACCTTCGGGAGCCATTGGGTTTCGACCCGGGGGCAGTGGATACCAATGGCTATGATAGAAAAGAGGAGAGTTTCCAAGGCATGTAGCTGTAATTGACAGAGCCTAATGCTATCTAGCTGTCCCATACCCCTATCTTTGTAATTAATGCCTTTTGTACTATGTTAGGACTCCTCTCCTATATAAAAGTGGTCTTTGACACTTTGTAGGGAGAATGGTTGTTGCTCCAACTATTCTACACGAAATATACAAGAACTCTCTCTTTTTTCTCTCTAACATACTCTCTCGATATTATTTCTCTTATTTATTGTCCTCATACTTGTTCTTCATTTATTGCTCATCGTTGGCCATAAAAGCCTCCCTTAATAATATTGTAACTGTTAGCCCTTCCTCGACTACCCTTAATAGCTCAAGCTCGAGCCCAGGAATCAGCCTCGAGGCCCTGCATCGGTCAGTCCGAGGCCCCGAATAGCTAACTCGGCGGTTTGATTGTAACTCTCTTTTAGCTCGCATTTCGTCCTTAAACTTCATACACCTAGCATAAACTTCTTAACAAATGGCATAAAAATAGATCACGCATTTTTAGAGTCCCATCAACAAATTTAATTGCTATTACCATTTTTACGGTAAACGGTTTGGCGCCCACCGTGGGGATAAAAATAATAGTGATTATTTTCTTGCTGGTTTCATTACACAACGCAAGTTATATCATATTTTTCTTGTCCAAGATCTTTGATTTCAGGTCAAAATGTCTAGCTCAGTAAGTAGGGTGGAAAATGACAACCTCAAAAACCACAAAGAGAAGGACATGGCTATTCTAGATGTCGGTACATCACCGCAAAACTCAACCTGGCGGAAGAAGAGATTCTCCGACACGACGTCCATATGATTATTGGAGGGACCGACATCCCCCAAGGACCCATGTTCAAACGGACAAGAACGTCTACCACAGAAAAAGGGTGGACCCGAAACCGCATATCCGAAGACACTCTCGAGTTCAGCGAGGAGGATCCCGAGGCCATGACGGAATCGCACAACGAAACACTGGTGATCTTATTTCTTTTATAGAATACTAGGATAAAACGTGTGCTCGTGGATCCAGGCAGCTCGGTCAACATTATCAGATCAGAGGTAGTAGGACAACTGGGGCTGCCCGATCGAGTCACTCCCATCTCCCGAGTCTTCCAAGGCTTCAACATGATCGGCGAAGTAATAAAACGAGAGATCACCCTCCCAATCGACACATCCGGTGCGATTCAGAACACCGAGTTCCAAGTCATAGATGGCGACATGAGGTACAATGCATTGTTTGGCCGGCCTTGTATACACAACATGAGGGCAGTACTGTCAACCCTACACCAGGTGATAAAATTTCCCACAAAGGACGGCATAGCAACCATATATAGAGAACAGTGGGTGGCGAAAGAAATGTTCGTGGTTTACTATGAGGTTCAAACCCCCATTCACCCCATCTCGGACGAGCCTAGGAACACACAGACTCACGAGGACGACGAAGAAGATTTATTCGCTCCTCAAAGCTTCGTTGCCCCTGAAGAATCGGACGCAACTAAGTCAACAGTCGAAGAACTGGAGCATACCGTTTTGATCGAATGCCTCCCAGATAGTAAGGTATACCTAGGAACGGGATTAACCCTCGAACTCAGGAAAGGGTTCATTCAATTTCTTATTAACAATATTGACTATTTCGCTTGGTCCCACTTAGATATGATAGGAATTCCTCCAGAAATAACCTCCTACAGACTGAGCGTCGATCCTAAGTGTAAACCAGTAAAGTAGAAGAGAAGACCACAATCCGAGGTAACATATGCCTTCATCAAAGAAGAGGTAACGAAACTTCTTAAAATAGGATCCATTAGAGAGGTAAAGTACCTCGAATGGCTGGCCAATGTAGTAGTGGTACCTAAAAAGGGAAATAAGCTAAGGATTTGTGTAGATTATAAAGTCTTGAATAAGGTGTGTCCCAAAGATTCCTTCCCATTGCCTAACATCGATCGTCTGAATGACGCTATGGCCGGCCACGAGGCCCTCACCTTTCTCAATTCCTACTTGGGGTATAATCAAATCCAAATGAACCCGAGGACAGGGAGAAGACCTCGTTCATCACAAAGTATGGTACCTACTGCTACAACGTAATGCCCTTTGGGCTAAAAAATATAGGGACAACGTACCCGCGCCTAGTTAATAAAATGTTCGAGCATCAAGCAGGTAAATCAATGGAAGTATATATTGATGATATGCTAGTTAAGTCCCTACGCACAGAGGACCATTTAACTCACTTGCAGGAAACTTTCGACATCCTCAGAAGTTACAACATGAAGCTCAACCCCGAGAAGTGTGCCTTCAGAGTGGGTTTGGGCAAATTCCTAGGCTTTATGGTATCAAGTAGGGGGGTCGAGATTAACCCCGAAAAAATTAAGGCCATTGAAGAAATCGCGGTGGTGAACAATGTAAAGGTCGCGCAATTTCTAACAGGGCGGATAGCAGCTCTGGGCAGATTCATATCAAGGTTATTAGACAGGAGCCACCACTTCTTCTCTTTAATTAAAAGAAAGAACAACTTCGAAATGGACTCCACAATGCCAACACGTCTTAGAGGAGCTAAATTGCTATCTGACTAGCCTACCTTTGCTCCATATGCCAAAGGAGGATGAAACACTATATTTATACCTGTCCGTGTCTGAAATAGCGGTAAGCTATGTACTGGTTCGAGAGGAGCAAGGTATGAAATTCCCTATTTATTATGTAAGCCGAACCCTAGGGGACGTCGAAACCAGCCACCGTATCTGTGTTCTATCGACCTACCCCCTCCTGAGCATACTGCACAAACCCGAACTATCGGGTCGATTGGCCAAATGGGACATCAAACTCGGAGGGTATGATATCGAGTATCAACCTCGAACGGCCATCAAGTCCCAAATTCTGGCGGACTTCGTGGCCGATTTCTCGCCATCCCTCGTACCCGATGTAGAGAAGGAACTATTGTTAAAATTAGGCACGTCTTCTGGGGTATGGACCCTGCTCACATATGGCGCCACATACATAAGAGGATCCGGGCTCCGTATAGTCCTGAAGCCACCCGTTGGTGGCATAATCAGACAATCTATAAAAACTACAAAATTGACTAATAATGAAGCCGAGTACGAGCTATGATTGCAGGTTTAGAATTGGCCAAAAGATTAGGAGCTGAGATTGTCGAGGTGAGATGCGATTCACTCCTGATAGTAAGTTGGGTGAATGGGAGATACAAAGATCGAGAAGCCATGATGCAGGAATATTTGGACAAATCCAAGTCGCACTACGTCGCTTCAAAGAATAGACCTTAGTCCATGTACCTCGAGAGCAGAACAGCGAGGCCGATGCCCTCACAAATTTGGGATTTTCTGTTGAAGAATAGGACCTACTCCGCGGGGACATTGTTTAGTTATCTAAATTAGTGTTCGAAGAAGGTCACGTTGAGATTAATTCCACCAGCCTAACATGGGATTGGAGGAATAAATATATTGATTATTTAAGGGACGGAAAGTTTCCCGCATATCTAAAAGAATTGAGGGCCCTGCGAACCAAAGCAACCCGATTCTCGCTCGGCGAAAATGAGACTCCCTACAGAAGAACTCTCGATGGCCCCCTTGCGGTATGTCTAGGGCTAGGTGACACATATTATGTACTCCGAGAAATTCACGAGGGTACTTGTGAAAATGATTCTGGCACTGACTCTTTAGTCCGGAAGGTGATCAGAGCAAGATACTATTGGGACAACATGGAAAAAGACACCAAAGAATTCGTCCGAAAGTGCGATAAATTCCAGAAATTCGCTCCCATGATTCACCAGCCCGGCGAGCAACTAAATTTTGTCTTATCACTATGGCCATTCATGAAATAGGGAATGGACATCGTCGGCCCCTTGCCAACGGCACCAGGTAAAGCTAGATTCATTTTATTTATGACTGACTATTTCTCAAAATGGGTGGAAGCGCAGGCCTTCAAAAAAATAAGAGAAAAGGAAATCATCAACTTCATATGGGATCACATTATGTGCTGATTCGGAATCTCATCCGAAATAACATGCGATAATGGGAGGCAGTTCATTGGGAGCAAGGTAACACAGTTCCTTGAAGACCACAAAATCAAGAGAATCCTGTCAATGCCTTACCACCCATGTGCAAATGGCGAGGACGAATCCACAAATAAAACCATCATTTAGAACTTTAAAAAGAAACTGGAGAGCGCCAAGGGAAAATAGAGAAAAACGCTGCCCGAAGTGCTATAGGTATACCGAGCAACTTCAAAGTCAAGCACAAGGGAAACGCCTTTCTCTCTAGTATATAGCGCCGAGGCTTTGATACCCATGGAAGTTCAGGAGCCGAGCTCCAGATTCCAACACACTGTCGAGAGCTCGAACAATGAAGCCATGACAATAGCCCTCGAACTACTGGATGAAAAACGAGAAGCCTCGCTGATTCGAATGGCCGCCCAGAAGCAGAGAATCAAAAGGTATTATAGCAGGAGAACAAACATTCGGTATTTCAGGGTCGGAGACTTAGTCCTAAGGAAAGTCACTCTCAACACCCGAAACCCTAATAAAGGAAAGCTAGGCCAAAACTGGGAAGGACCGTACCGTATCCTCGGATTAGTCGGCAAAGGGTCTTACAAGCTCGGCACCATGGAGGGCGAACAGCTTCCAAGCAACTGGAACATATCAATGCTAAAACGATATTATTGCTAGGGCATCCGATCGAAAATTCCATGAATACCCTCAAGCAGGTGCACTCTTTTCCTTCGACCGGAATATTTCCCGGAAGGATTTTGCTGGCGAGGTTTTTAACGAGGCAACATCCACAAAGCAGCATCCACGCGCTACCAAAGTAAGATTCAACAAGTATTCAACATTTTCTTTGCAATCAAACTCGAATACTGGAGGGCATCCCCCCAGGGTCCCAGTAGTAAAGTGATGTTTTGGGCCAAATGGTCGAACGAACCATGCCTATATAGTCAGTCCCATGACAACAAGACGATGTATACTTGTGCCAACTTATCAAAGAATATCTTTTGCCAAATCATCTTATGCTCCAAAGGAAACTCAGCATTTTCGCAATAAAGATCCCTCCATCGAGAACGCCCCGAATACTCAGAGACTGGCGTCAATAAGTCAGTGCTCGCATTACCTCATGGTCGGAACTCCAAACTCATAAGCCCTCAACAAGGTAGCACGGGAATCACGAAACATATCCCAAAAAAAAAGAAAAAACGTCCTGAATACTCGGAGACTAGCATCAAAAACTCAAAAAATGCATGACCTTAGGGTCGGAATCTCCAAAATTGTAAGCCCTCAATGAGGCAATTCCGAGCTCATGAGTAATGGCTCTCGAGCCCAAAACAAACTCAATTTCTCGGAGACTGTCACCAATCGCCATTCATTAAAAGACCCGAGGCCAAGACCTCGAACGGGAAAACTCGGTCTTGTACGACCTACATAAGGCATGAATCGTACTTGTACCAAGTATCAACAAAACGGTAAGACCTCAAGCAATGCATAAATCATACTTGTACCAAGTATCAACAAAACTGTAAGACCTCAAGCAAGGCATGAATCATATTTGTATCAAGTAGCAACAAAACTATAAGACTTCAAGCAAGGCATGGATTATACTTGTACCAAGTGTCAACAAAATTGTAAGACCTCGAGCAAGGCATGAATCATACTAGTACCAAGTATCCAAAAAAACTGTAAGACCTCAAAGGCATGAAAATTTTGTAAGACCTTACTACAGGCATAAACTCGGTCCCAAAGTTTAGGCTATATATCGCATTTGTAAGATTACTGAAAAGGCATACCCTCGATATAAACACCTAAAATACTACACTCGACCAAAAATGGCTCCGGCCAAACACAAATGACTATAATCATAAGACTGTACCAGCCAAACTAACGCAACTCGGGGACGCCCGACCGTCACTACAAAATCATAGGCCATTACTTAGAATCTACTTTGAAAATAACCAGCTAAACAGGCTGCCCTCGACATAGACAAAAGATCTTTGACCATGTCAGCTCCAAATCACAAGGCTTTGAGCTACTTAGCCTACGATCCAAACCTCCCGAGGTGCTTGAATATCGCCGCAAACGACTTGAAATTGAGGTTCTTCCCGAACCAATGATGGGTCAGGAAAAATCATCTCAAAATTCTTTAACGAGAGAAAAATAAAGCCTACATTAAAAGGTCGCTTCGATCCAAAGCGTAAGAGCCATCGTCGCCAGCTTACACAAAAGGTTGCATCGGCCCAAAGCATAAGAGCCATTGTCGCCAGCTCATCTGAAAACTTTAGGGTCAAATGAGCTTGAGTCGTAACCCGATTCGAAGACAGAACCCAAAATAGTTACCTATATATGCCTCAGGGTAAAGCGTATGAGCCATTGACGCCAGCCCATGCAAACACAAAAGCTTGAGGGTCAAATGGGCTTGAGTCAAAACCCGACTCGGAGACTAAACCCAAAATAGTTGACCAAAAGCATAAGAGCTCTAACGCCAGCTTATACAAAAGGTTTCTTCGACAAGCGTAAGAACCATCATCGCCAACTTACATAATAGGTCGCATCGGCCTAAAGCGTAAGAGCCATTATCGCCAGCCCATGCAAATACAAAAGCTTGAGGGTCAAATGGGCTCGAGTCATAACCCGACTCAGAGACTAAACCCAAAATAGTTGAACAAAAGCATAAGAGATCTAACGCCAGCTTATACTAAAGGTCACATCGACCAAGCGCGTAAGAGCCCTTGGACATGCCAAATAAGCCCTAGGGTTGTATCACGAATCTAAGGGTTCTTGCCGACTTTGAAACCGAATCACCCGGCCAAATCGAAGACAGAAAAAGGAGTAGAAGATGCAAAGCCACAAGGTTTTCTTTTATACGTCTGTAAGTACGAAATTACCATATACAAAGAGGGAAACAAACAGAATCCTAATCCATCGTGGAGCCTACATTCTCAATGGCTCCACCAAGGGTCGTATCCCAATAACTACGAGTCCTCCAACGGCCCCTTCTCAACGGCATCTCCCCTTTTCGGGGTTCCACCCTCATTTTCAGCAATGCCTGAGCTGCCACCCAACGCACCTCAGAAAGTCTTCTTTCTAGATCCCAACCGAGAACAATCCACAACGCGAGTTAATTTTAGACTAGTCTCCTCGGACGCCCTCTCGATGCGAGCATTTATGGTAATAGCATCCTCACTATGCGAGGATAGAAGCACCTCGGCTTCGACTTTGATCCCAGATAGTGCAATTACCAGCTCGGAATGGAAACCTCTGTACTTGTCATTGTCCTTCCTTGCGTCCTTAAGCTGACGCCCGACTGAGGCCACTTTCTCCTGGAGGGCATCCCTCTTAGAAGTTATATCCCCTACATACCGTATAAGCTCAAAAATTTTAGCATCTCTGGTCCGGAGCTCCTCCCTCAGCGAGGTACCTTCCTTCTCAAACTGCACGAATCAGGTCCGAGATATTAAAACATTAGATTCTAAGAAAGATTTTGATAATAGTAGACAGGGGCTGATTAACCTGCTTGGTAAGGTAGGCCTTCTTACGCTCACAACGGGTCACTTCATCTTAGTATCGGGTGAAAGCTTGGTTATAAAGCGCCTTGGCCTAAAGCCACGAAAAAAGATAAGTTAGAGAAGAAAAGATCGGAGCAGCCTAGAGCGGCGGACAAAGTTAGCAAAGGTTACCTGCTCTCAAAGCCTGTTCATCTCACCAAAAATGAGTGAAGCATCGACCTCAGGAATTCCCTCGAGAACAGTTGACAGTCTCTCGAGCGCATCTCTGCCTCTAACTGGTGCTCCTGCATCGGAGGTCTCTTCATTCGGGGAATCTTGCACTCCCTTATGAGGCAGGGTCATTCGCTGAGGAGAATCAATCATGACCTCAACATTGATAGGTTCAATCGAAGTCTTCATCCCTTTTCCACCCAGGGCCCCAGAGTTGGGCCCCTCCGAACTTCCTATCAAGGACACCTCAACTCGAGGAGAATCCTGGCCACCATCCAACTCGGGGGTAGTCCTCGATACTCCATCCGTTGTCTCCCTGCCATAAAGATGGACGGCAATGGCATCAAGCTCCGGTTCAGAAGCCTCAATCCCTACCGCCCAAGGATCGTCCGAGTTTATACACTTCTCAGGGGCCGTCGGGAAGCTACTTCCCCCTCACCTTCAACTCGAGGGTTTCCCACAATTTCCGGAGTTAGAGCTGCCGGGTCGGCCTTAGATTCTTCCACCTTAACCTTCTTGAATTCCGACGGACCGACCGATAAATCCCCATACCTTCTCTTCCTTTCGTCGGGCAATAGGGCGCCCCCCTCAACGGGCGGTGCCTCCTTCATCAAAGGGACTTCCCCCAGACGTACACAAATTCAAAAGTTAAACACAAGGAATGAAGAACGCAACTAATAGTGATTTAGATTGAAGAGTGCGGCTACAACAGGTTCAGGCTTACTGTGATCCTTGGACTCCCACCGAGCTCGGGATAAATCATGCCACGCCCGCTCAGCATATGGGAAAATTGAATATAAGCAGCCAACCCAATCCTGGAGGTCCGAAACCACACTGGGGTAGGTCGCTATGGCTGAAATAGCAAGAAAAGTAAAGTTAGATGCTTGGAGAAACATTGTCAAAGAGAAGCAAAGGAAGACTAGACAACACGTCTACTTACGCCTCGCGTTCCACCTCTAAAGGAACGACAACTTTTCTGCCAGAATCAGGTCAGAAGAACTCACTCGGAAAAATTAGCTTACCCATCCCCCATTCCCGAGCTTCTTATTTCAGTCAAAGAGAGACCTCAGGGCTCGACAGCAGAGCTTGATTAGGCCCTCGCGGAGGAGATGAGGGATGTACATCCTGATCAAGTGGTTGAGGGTGAAAGGCATCTCCTCGATCATGTTTGTGTAATTCCAGATCATATAAATGACGCGCCAGAATGAAGGATGAATTTGACTAAGGGTTACTTGATACCACCGGCAGAAATCGAGAATTACGGGGTCGATCAGAAGAGAGGACGGGCCCACCGTCCCTAAGGTTAATGGATAGGTATACACACTCATAAATCTGCCTTTATATGCCGTAATATCTTCTTCCTGAGTAGGGATCTCCACAAGCACGGTATCCGCCCAGCGGCAGTCAGCCCTCACTCTTTCGACATCCGTTACCGAGCTAATATACCGAGTCACGGGCTCACGACGCTCTGGCTTCGAGGAAGATCTCTCGACCTTGAAATCAGAAGTCATCACAAAAGTTCCTGGGACGCATTCCTTAGCACGAAGAGATGTGGCCACTTCACCTTGAGATAAAAGCGAAGAGGATGAGACCACAACCTCCTGAGAAGCAGAGACAGAAGTTTATGCCATTCCTAAAAAATTCTGGAAGAAGAAAAAGAGTTGCGTTCTTGAGAAAAAAATGAAAGCAAAGGAAGAGCGAACCTTTTTGGGGTTTAGGAATGCAATGGGTTATAGAAAATAAGAAGCGGAGTATTTATAGAAGCTCCGCGTGTGCATTGAAGAAGGCCAAGAGACAGCCAACTGCCATAGTCAATGAAAAAATCTGCAGGGGATACATGCGTATCGTATCTTGTGACCATTGGCGATTACAAGAGTAACAGAGGAGGAAGAATTTCAAGTTCGTTTCTTATCACTTTCACTCTAAGAAATGCAGAGACTATCTGTGTACGGTAAAACTGGGGGGTCTGATTTCCTCATCATTAGGTTATCCCGCGAATGTGCTTCTCAAGGTTTGAAGCCGAGGTCAAGACTCACCTTCGGGAGCCATCAGGTTTCGACCCCGGGGCAGTGCATACCAATGGCTACAATAGGAAAGAGGGGAGTTTCCAAGGTATGCAGCTGGTATTGACAAAGCCTAATGCTATCTGGCTGTCTCATCCCCCTATCTTTGTAATTAATGTTTTTTGTACTATATTAGGACTCCTCTCATATATAAAAGGGATCTTTGACACTTTGTAGGGAGAATGTTGTTGCTCCAACTATTCTACACGAAATATACAATAACTCTCTCTCTCTTTTCTCTCTAACATACTCTCTGGATATTATTGCTCTTATTTATTGTCCTCATACTTGTTCTTCATTTATTGCTTATAGTTGACCATAAAGAGCCTCCCTTAAGCATATCGTAACTGTTAGACCTTCCCCCATTACCCTTAATAGCTCAAGCCCGAGCCCAGGAATCAGCCTCGAGGCCTCGCATCGATCAGTCTGAGGCCCCGAATAGCTAACTCGTCGGTTTGATTATAACTCTATTTTAGCTCGCATATCATCCTTAAACTTCATACACCTAGTATCAGCTGCTTAACAACTTGCATAAAAATAGTTTACGTATTTTTAGAGTCCCATCAATATATTTTATTGTTATTACCATTTTCACGGTAGACAGTGACATTCCGAGAAATCCTATTAACGTATTTCTTATGCATGTCATGCATTTATACATGTGTATTGACCCATGACCAGATGGCATTATACACGCGCATATATATATATATATATATATATATATATATATATATATATATATATATATATATATATATATATATATATATATATATATATATATATGGGAAAGGGTTATGGCGTTATATATGTACCACCACCTGATCAGCTGGTATACGTTGATGATATACCTATGCATGGTATGACATTTATACGCATATGCATGACATTAAATATTAAATGATGGCCAAATACATACACTGCCCATTAAACTTGGCTCAATATTTCATTTTGGCACTCTAACTAACTTTTGTTCCATTTTGGCCCTCCAACTCCATTTTCTTTGTTCCACTTTAACACAAAAGCTCACTAGATTTAGTGTGTGATTTGCCTCCCCCTTTAAGCGCGTGAAAGACCATTTTTCAGCCAAATTTCCATGGCCAAACACATACATAGCCCATTAAACTTGGCTCAATTTTTTATTTTGCCACTTTAACTCAGTCTTGTTCCATTTTGGCCCTCCAACCACACTTCTTTTGTTCCACTTTGACACAAAAACTGACTATTTTTCATACTCCCAATGTGGAGGCGGATCCAGAATTTAAATCATATGGATTCAATTTTAATGTTTTTAATATTGAATTCATTATATTTTTAAAGTTATGTGTTTATATCTATTTTTTTTAATTTTAATGAATTTTTACATATAAATTTTTACTCCGCGTCGAAATTTATCGGTTTAGTTGAACCCGTAGCTATTACTAAAAATACATATATAAAAATATTTTTTCCACGGGAGGGGGCAGAAAAAACGAAAAAATTATAATTTGAAATTACAAAAAAAATGCGGGTAGTGGGGGTAGCAGCTGGGTATTTGTCTGCGCTATATTTTTGCCTGGGATAAAAGTTTTTGTGTCAAAGTGGAACAAAAGAACCCATTATATTTTTAAATATAATGGGTTCATATCTACTTTTTTTACTTTTTTAATGAATTTTTACATACAAATTTTTACTCTGCGTCGAAAGTTATGGGTTCAGTTGAACCCATAGTTATTACTGAAAATATATCTAAAAAAAAATTCCCCGGGATGTGGGCAGAAAAAAGGAAAAAACAAAATAATTTGAAATTACAAAAAAAGTTTTAAAAAAATCGGGGAGATC
>MU784636.1:29655-55652 GCA_026770625.1 Nicotiana glauca
AAAAAAAAAAGGGGGGGGGGGGGGAGGGTAGGGATAAAGAATAAGTAGTACCAAATAATAGCAGCAAGGAATATAATACCTGAGGCAAACACAACCACATAACGTAATAGAAATCTAAGAATATGGAGGGATATGCATGCTACTAAGACTAATGGTGAAAAACTATAAACTACCTACTAATCTTCTACCTTAATCTTCGACCTCCACACCCTCCTATCAAGAGTCATAATAATTGAACTTCTAAGTTCAAAACGTATTCTCCCAATTTTAGCAGTCTCCGGTATTACTACGTTACCGGATAATACATTCTACTTGCTTTTACTTTTAAGCTAGCACTAACACTTTTAGTATTTTCGATCACGATATGATACCGGTAGGAATAGTTCTCCCCTAAGTGTTAGAATGCAAAGTATGAGGATTCAAACACTGGATATCCTGTTGCCATTAATAATTATCTTCGTAATACGCTTTACGTTGCCTTTGCCAGAAAAACCCATTTGGGACAAAAACTGGACGAAGAAAAAAAGAGTGCATCATATACTTTCAGTCTAATCATCAATCTTTAATAGTAGTACCTTTTGAGATGGCTCACGTTCCAGTTGCTTGATTATTTAAATCTATTTTTATTTTCCAATTGCTTTGAGCTTTTTTCGGTTATAACTGAATTTCAATAAGTTCCTTCCCAATTTGGTCCCAACTATCCGACGTTGACTTCATGGGTGTTATGAGTCACTTTTCATAAGACTAAGTTTCCTTCTTTATAACAATAGAGTACCTATATTATAGTCAAGTCGTTCGCCTGTCTTTCTGATCTCCTTTCCTTATATTCATTCGCTCAATGATTATAATACTTTTTCATTCCTTGCTTCTACACCATCATCCTTACATAAGCCAAATCCTGGTGCTCATCAAGCAAATCCAGCTTAATCAACATGGGTTCAACATTTTCTTGCTCTCTTGTTGGAGAAAATCTCATAGTTGGTTCACCTAACTCCACTAGAATCAGAGCCTCTGCTCCATATACATGGGAAAAGGTATTTCGGCGTTGCTTAATTTTGCCGTGGTCCGTATGCCCACAATACTCCCGATAACTCTTTAAGCTATCTGTCTTTGGCATCCTCTAACTTCTTTTTCAAATTCTGAATTATTGCTTTGTTCATTGACTCTACTTGACCGTTAGCACTTGGATGATACAAAGATAAAGTAATCCTTTTAATGTCCAGTCCCTCCAAGAATTTAGTAACTTTAGAGCCGATAAATTGTTGCCCATTGTCACATGTAATTTCTTTTGGTACTCCGAATCGACAAATAATGTGACCCCTGATGAAACCTATCACATCTCGTTCTCCAATATTCTTGAAAGCACCTGTTTCAACCCATTTAGAGAAATAGTAAGTAAAAATTATGGAAAATTTTATCTGTTTGGGTCTCTGAGGCGAAGATCCAACTATATCCATTCCCCAATTCATAAATTGTCCTGGTGACACAATTGAATGCGAAAGTTCAGCCGACTGGTGTTTTTACTGAGCGTAACGTTGACATTTATCACACTTCTGAACAAATGATTTAGTGTCTTGCTCCATTCGGAGCCAATAGTCAACCCTCGTTAACTTCAACACCAATGAATCTGCTCTGGAATGATTAATGCAAACTCCTTCATGAACTTCCCTCATTTCATAATCATCTTCCGCGGGACCTAAGCATTGAGCTAACAGACCCTAAAAAGATCTCTGATACAACTGTGCATCAACAAGATAATACCGGGCAACCTTGTTCTAAGTGCTCAGAAGGCTTTAGAATCCTCAAGCAATTTGCGATGTCTTAAATAATAATTAAATTCATTTTTCCAATCCTAGACAAAGTTTCTAGAATTAATTGCACAACCGCCATCCATATCTAGAACTGAATGCAACAACTGCATAACTGAACGAGAATTAGTTCCTTTTAACTCTATTGATGAACCCAAGTTAGCTAGCGCATCAGCCTCTACATTTTCCTCTTTTGGGATATGAATTTCTATCTACTCCCTGAATTGGGAAATCAAACCTTGGAATTTGTTTAAGTACAACTGCATATGCTCTTCTTTAGCGTAAAAAATTCCATATATCTGATTGACCACCAACAAGAAATCACACTTTATTTCAATTACCTCAGAGCCTAGTCCCCGAGCTAGTTCAAATCCTGCAATCATAGTCTCATCCTCGGATTCATTTTTAGCTAAGGAAAATTTCTTATGGCATACCTTAGGATTTCTGCAGAAGAAGTACTTTAATAGTACCCCCAAACCAGATTCTTTCACATTGGATGCACCATCCGTAAACAAGGTCCAAACTCCAATCATAGTCCTGACACCAAAACTGCTTCTTTTACAGCTCGATGCAGCATTCCTAGACTGAAATCAACCACGAAGTCGGCCAAAACTTGTGACTTGATTGCAGTCCATGGTTTACATTCAATATCAAACTCATTAATATTTACTGCCCATTTAGCTAATCGACCCGATAACTCAGGCTTATGAAGGACATTCCATAGGGAAAAAGTCGTCACAATGGCTATTGGGAGAATAAATGTATGTTCTAAGCTTTCAAAAGGCAACTACGAGAGCCAGAGCCAACTTCTCTACGTGCGACTATCAAGTTTCCACACCTAACAATATTTTACTAACGTAATAAATAGGGTATTACATACCTTCTTCTTCCCGAACTAGAACTGCACTTATTGCCACTTCTGAGACTGCGAAATATACTAACAATTGCTTTCCATCATTTGGTTTAGACATCAAAGGTGGACTGAACAAGTATTTCTTCAAATCCTGCAACGCTTGTTGACATTCTGGTGTCTATGTGAATTCATTCTTCTTTTTCAATAATGAAAATAATCGGTAATTCTTTTTTGACGATCTAGATATAAACCTACTAAGGGTTGCCAATCTTTCGGTCAATCTTTGAACTTCTTTTATGCTATTCAGTTGATCAGGAGTATCTTTTATGGACTTAATCTTGTCCGAATTTACTTCAATTCATCATTGTGATACCAAGAAATCGAGAAATTTTCAGGACCCAACTCCAAAAGAATATTTCTCCTCATATTGTACTTCCTCAAGATGTCAAATGTTTCTTTTAAATGACTAAAATGATCCCTGCATTAAGAGACTTAACCAACACGTCATAATTTTCCCAATTTGATGTTCAAACATCTTATTCGCGATCCTCTAATAAATGGAACCACCATTCTAATCTCAAAAGGCATCACATTATAATAGTAATGTCACACCCCAAACTTGTTGTGTGGGTGTGTGTGTGTGGGAGGAGGGGGGGGGGGGTTTATGGCCGGCACCTGGGGCCCTAAGGCCCGAGCGTACATATCTTGATACCTGTAATATACTCAACCATACGTGGGCCGATGTCACGACCCAAACTCCCACCTAAGCTGTAATGGCGCCTAACAATACTTGCTAGGTAAACCAATAGTTTCACAATAACAATGAACTTAATAAACATAATTTGATAATTTCAACAATGAAAATGTCATAAAATATCTGAGAAAACAACTATGGCACAACTACAACTATTCCAAAGATCTGTTGTCAATGAGTACATGAGCACTATAGAATCTCAAAATACATGGGCAAATCCTCAATACAATTATCTGAATAATAGAACAGTAATAAGAGAAATAAATGGAAGAAAACTACAAGGCATGCGAACAAATAACAGCTACTACGTAGTCTCCACAAGCTGGTACTGACATGAACTCTAGCAATCTGTTGGCCCAAGTTTAGGTGTAGTTTTGAAGAATGACAAATGAACTCAGTCATTGACCAAGTCCATCATGTGAGGCACAGTAATGTCAACCTATACATGTGAGATACACATGAAGAATATAAGTCTCAGTGATCAAGAAGCAATATCTTCTGAACTGATCGAAAAGGTTGCATATTGAATGAGGAGAGAAAGTCTCCTTATGAGAAGAGGACACAATCCGGATAAAGGATAGGGTTGGAGTTTGTGTTGTTCAAGGACTAAACTTTGATGGAAGATTAGCAATTGAGTCTTAATCAAACTCTAATTACTAATTCATTAAATAACAGTGATTTTTCTCTTTTACAGGTATTGCACAAACACAGAAGTTAAACTAAATTGAGAGCAAAAGAGCGAGGCAATTTTTGCAAGCAATTTATGTGAGATATGAGTGTACATTCCTGAAGCTACTTGGACAAGATAGAAGAACCAATTTTACTGTGTCTTTCTTTTATTCTAGTTCAATTGTAGTAGGTGATTTAAACTTGTACCTTCCAGATTTCATAGAAGCAATTGTATTAGGTACTTTGAGTATTCAAGTTAGAGTTAACTTGAAGTTGTCGCAACAGTTGAGGCTGTATGCCACAACGGGATTAGAGTTTAATCCTTAGGTTTACAAGAGTTTTGTAAATGCTGTTTTGGCTAATTGATTTTAGTGGAAGTTTGGGAAAATCCTACTGAGTAGTATGTCGTGGTTTTTTTCACCTTTTGAGCCAGGTGTTTTCCACGTAAAAATCTCTGTGTTCTTTATTTTATGTACTTTTCCGCAAACAGTAGTAGTAAGTACACCTAGAAGAACCAGGTTCTTCTAGAGCGAAAATTGGGTACCACACAAATCACCCCCCTCTTGTGTGGTATTGACATTTAGAATATCAATTGGTACCATAGCAGGTTATCCTTGAAGAGGATAATACCTTAGGAAAAGATCAACATGAGTGCACCACCTAGGAACTAGGAAGGCCAATCCACTGCTAAGCCTCCACTCTTCAATGGTCAGTACTATTCTTGGTGGAAGAACAGAATGAGGGATCACATCATAGGAGAAGACTATGAACTCTGGGACATAGTCACTGATGGTCCTCTAGCAACCACAAAGAAGAATGCTGAAGGAGAGGATGTGCCAAAGACAAGAGCTGACTGCACTGCTGAAGACCTGAAGAAGTGGGAGAAAAATGCTAAGGCCAAGAAATGGCTTGTGTGTGGACTAGGTCCAGATGAGTACAATACAATTCAAAGCTGTACCACTGCTAAGAAAATCTGGGACACCCTGCAACTAGCGCATGAAGAAACACCTCAAGTGAAGAGGTCCAGAGGAACATTGCTGTATTCTAAATATGAGAATTTTACTATGAAGGAAGGAGAAACTATCCAAGAGATGTATACTACGTTCACTACATTGACAAATGAACTTAAATATCTTGGAAGGATTATCCTTGAAGAAGACACGGTTGAGAAATTCTTGACAAGGATTCTACCAGTTTCATGGGAAAGCAAAATCACTGCTATTCAGGAATCTAAGAATATTGCTACCCTCAACCTGGATGAACTGATTGGAAACCTTACTGCTTATGAACTGATAAGGCAAACTATGAAGATGGATACACCCAAGAAGGAGAGAATCCTAGTTCTCAGAATTGCTGAAGGTTCAGATCTGGAGGATGATGAGATGGCTATGATCACTAGAGATTTCAAAAAGTACCTGATGAGAGGAAAGGGTTCTTCAAGAGGTACAACCTTCAACAAGCCAAGGTCTCTTGAGAAACAAACCAATAAGGGTCGCTACAAGTGTGGTAAGACTAATCACATGATCAAGAACTGCCCTCAATGGGCAATTGAGTGGAAGAAAGAAAGGGCGGAATGAAGGAACAGGAAGAAGGAACAAGTTCAACCAAAAAAGGAACAAAGGATTAACAAACGCTATGGTTGCTGCCTGGGGAGAAACATAAAATGAGGACTCAGAAGGTGAAGCTGAAGAAGAATAGGCTCTTATGGCCATTGGAGAATCAGATGATGAACAAAAGGTAAGTATTCTTCATCTCAAAGACAAGATTAAATTTCTGTCTAAAGAAAGGTTATCTGAGTTGTGACTAGACTTCATTGATGAGTCTGAAATAATTAACAATGAAAAGGATGATCTGTCTAGGGAATGTCTGATCCTAAAAGAAAATGCAAAAGTCTAGAGTCTAGGGCTAATGAAAGTGATTGCAAAAATGCTGATTTGACCTAGAACTTAGGTTTGAAAATATAAAACTGAAACTAGGAACAGGAAAGAAGAAAGCTGATCTCACTTATCTCACTCTAGAGGAAAACTTAGGAAAAATGAAGGATGAATTGATTAAAGTCCTAAGAGAAGATCTAGGAAAAGTGAAACATGAGCTAGACAGAACTTGCAAATGGAGCAAGGCTTCTGATGCACTTTCTTGGTTGCAAGAGCATCACAACAGCAATAAAAGAGGACTTGGCTATGGGACTCAAGCACTGAAATGGGACCCTAAAAGCAAGTACCTCACACTTCTTGAGAATAAGATCTGCACCCATTGTGGCAAGACTGGACATTACAAAAATGAATGTAATACAAAAGAAAAGGCCAGTCAAAAGAATAAAAATTTTGTTCAAGAAAAGAACAAGCTACCTGGATGGGCTAGAAGAAATCTGATTTATCCCTTTGCCCATAGAAAGGGACCCAAACTAGTTTAGGTTCCTAAGACTAACCCCTGATTTCATTTTGCAGGTCCAAGTGAAAGGAAGTAGCCAAATATGGTACATGGATAGTGGCTGCTCAAAACATATGACTGGGAGTAAGGACCAGTTCCTTTCACTTGAGGACTTAAAAGGAGGTAATGTCTCATTTGGTAATGGAAAGAAAGGTGAGATTATTGGGGCTGGAAAGGTAGATAAGACATACTCTCACTCCATTGAGAATGTCTACTTGATAGATGCCTTGAAATATAGCCTGATCAGTGTGTCACAATTGTGTGACAGAGGTAACCTTGTAGCATTCACCTCTACTAAATGCTTTGTGATTAATCTTACCAGTGACAAGATTGTGTTGTAGGGAAAGAGAGTTAACAATATTTACATTATAGATTTGTCCACTCTCTCAGAAAATTAACTCACTTGTCTAAGTGTATTGGTTAATGATCCCCTCATGTGGCACAAAAGACTTGGTCATGCAAGTCTAAATCAGCTAAACAATTTAGTCTCTAAGGACTTGGTGATAGGGTTACCTAATATCAAGTTCAAGGAAGACAAAATTTGTAAGGCATGTGCAAGAGGGAAACAGGTAAGATCATCCTTCAAAAGCAAGAAAATGGTAAGTACAACCAAGTCGTTGGAACTGGTCCATATGGATCTATGTGGTCCAATGAGAACCATGAGCAGAGGTGGAAAGAAATATGTAATGGTGCTTGTTGATGATTATTCTAAATTTACCTGGGTTCTATTTCTAACATCTAAAGATAAAGCATTTGACATGTTTACTGCATTTGTTAGAAAAACTCAGAAACAATTAGGAAATCAACTTGCATCCATTAGGCTGATCATGGAATTGAATTTGAAAATTCTAAGTTTGTTGAATTCTGTGATGAAAATGGTATAGATCATAATTTTTCTGCCCCTAGGACTCCTCAATAAAATGGAGTAGTTGAAAGAAAGAATAGGACCCTTGAGGACATGGCTAGGACCATGCTGCTTTCTAGTAAACTGCCTCACAGCTTCTGGGCAGAGGCTGTAAACACTGCATGTTACATAATCAAGAGATGCATGACTAGACCTCATGTAGAGAAGACTCCCTATGAGTTACTTAAATGGAGAAAACCAGCATATCCCATCTTAAGGCATTTGGTTGCAAGTGCTATGTGCACAATATTGGAAAGGACTCCCTAGGTAAGTTTGATCCCAGAAGTGATCAGGGAATATTCTTCATATAGCAAAGCATATAAAGTTTTTAATAAAAGAACTTTTTGTATAGAAGAAAGTGTACATGTAGTATTTGATGAAACTAACATTCTTTCTGAGAGACAGGAACATGAAGATGAAGCCATTGGATCGGTAAAAGACTTGACTGAATCCTCAGCTCAAGTCAAAATGGCACCAATAGAAGGAACAGGTGATGGAACAGGTTCTTTCATCCAGGGCACCCTGACAGGGGGAACTAATCAAAGAGGAACTGAAATAAATCCCTTAAAGGAACATGTTCATGACCCTGTTCCTCAGCAGCAGAACATAGGAGAAACATCTAGAAAAAACCAGTTGGTTATGAAACCTCAACAAGTATCAAAGTTCTCATCCCCTTGCGAACATTATCACTGATCTAACATCTGGAGTCAAAACTAGATCACAATTAAAGAATCTGTGTGCTTTTGATGCCTTTTTTCACTTATTGAACCTAAAAATGTTAATGAGGCTTTGCAAGATGCAGATTGGGTGATTGCTATGCAAGATGAACTCAACAAGTTTGAACGAAGTCAAGTTTGGCATCTAGTTCCAAGATCTAAGGACAAATCAGTCATTGGTACAAAATAGGTTTTCAGAAACAAACTTGATGAAAATGGAACAATTACAAGAAACAAAGCAAGGCTGGTGGTTCAAGGTTACAACCAAGAGGAGGGAAAAGACTATGATGAGACTTTTGCTCCAGTTTCAAGACTAGAGGCAATCAGACTCCTCATAGACTTTGCAGCACACATGGAGTTCACTCTTAATCAAATGGATGTCAAAAGTGCCTTCCTAAATGGGTATCTGAAAGAAGAAGTTTTTGTAAAACAACCTCCAGGGTTTGAGAGCAAGGAATGTCCTGAGCATGTGTACAAGTTAGACAAGGCTCTCTATGGGCTCAAGCAAGCACCAAGAGCACATTATGAAAGATTGTCCAAATTCCTGCTAGAGCATGGTTACAAAAGAGGTAAAATTGATAGTATCTTATTCTTAAGGGAAAAAGGTAAGGGTCTCCTTATTGTACAAATATATGTCGATGACATAATCTTTGGGGCCACCACTGATAAGTTAAGTAAGGACTTTGCAAAATTAATGGGGAGTGAGTTTGAAATGAGCATGATGGGTGATCTTAACTTCTTCTTAGGCTTACAAATCAAATAAAGTCCTAGTGGAACCATGATCCATCAGCAGAAGCATGCAAATGAGCTAATCAAAAATTTTAAAATGGAAGAATCCAAAGAAATAGACACACCCATTGCAACTGCTACTAAATTAGATGTTGATGAACCTGGTTCATCAGTTGATCAAAAGTTGTATATGGGTATGATTGGTTCACTTCTGTATCTTACTGCTAGCAGACCTGACATTGTTTTCAGTGTAGGGCTTTGTGCTCGATTTTAGGCAAATCCTAAAGAGTCTCACCTGACTGTTGTCAAAAGGATACTAAGATACTCGAAAGGCAATATTTATTTGTGTCTTTGGTATCCCAAAGGTAGCAATTTTAATCTGGTTGGATATACTGAGGCTGATTATGCAGGTTTTCTAGTGGATAGGAAGAGCACCTCAGGTATGTCACACTTCCTTTGTTCATGTCTTGTGTCATGGGCTACCAAAAAGCAAAACTCAGTGGCCTTATCTACTGCTGAAGCTGAGTATGTTGCTGCTGCTTCTTGTTGTGCTCAATTTCTATGGATCAAACAACAGTTGGTAGATTTTGGAATTGAAGTGGGATGTATTCTAATATTCTGTGATAACACTAGTGCTATAAGTATGACAAAGAACCCTATTCATCATAAGAGGACTAAGTACATAGATGTTAGACACCACTTTTTAAGAGATAAGTATGAGAAAGGATTGATTTCAATAGAATTCTGTGCTACTGATTAACAAATAACTGACATTTTCACTAAAGCACTGAGTAGAGAAAACTTTATAGGAACAGGTTGGAATTAGGGATGATCAAGATCACCTAATAGGTCCAGTTCAGAATGCATAATGAAAAAAAATGAAAAAAATTGAAAAAAAAATTATTTATTTGGTTAGGAGTTCTAACTTTGTGTAAATATCTAGATCAATTCTTACTCAGTTTCATACTTTAATCAGTATACTCCTGTGACATGTGTATATATAACTCACTGATCTCTAAAAAAGTTAGAACTCCTAACCAATGACACCCTAGTTGTACCTAGTTCATCTCTGACGCCACCTGTCAACAACAAGGTTAGGGCTTTGGTTCAAGAATGTGGAACTAAGGATGCTGAAATTGCTAGGCTCCAGGCTCATGTAGCTGAATTGGAAATTGAAATAGATGGCCTTAGAGATGAGCTAGCAAAAGAAAAGGTGAAGAGTGATGGAATGCTTCAGAATATGCTCAACCTTCTCCAATATCAACCCTCTAGTTCCTCCAAGCCTTAGGTCTTCCAGTTCTTTTCTTCTGAACCAGTCTAGTACCCCCAGTGACCCAGATTAGGGACTTTTTCTATTTTTTGCTCATGATCTGGAAGTTTTTCTTTCTTTTTGTGGTTTGTTTGTGGAAACATATCCTTATCAATTACAACTGTTGCTTCTCTTGTTCTATGAAGATTCTGATCTTAATAGTTTAATTATGTTTGTTGATTATTGATAAATTGAACCATATTTTTGCTTGCAGTTGCCCCAGTGGCCATGAGTACTTATTAAAATATGGGATTCACACAGTATATGCAACTTTTCTATGATGCCAAAAGGGGGAAGAGATATTGTGCTTTACTCTTTATTCTGAATAATGTGATATTTATAACCTAATTAAACCTCGTCCTTGATGAAAAGTTAAAGTTCTAAGTTAAGTGTTGATGGTTAAGCTGAGTTCGTATAGGTTCTTTGATTAGTAAAAGAACAGAGTTTGTCATCATCAAGAAGGGGGAATTTGTTGGCCCAAGTTTAGGTAAAGTTTTGAAGAATGACAAATGAACTCAGTTATGGACCAGGTCTATCATGTGAGGCACAGTGATATCAACCTATACATGTGAGATACACGTGATGGAGATAAGTCTCAGTGATCAAGCAGCAATATCTCCTGAACTGATCGAAAAGGTTGCATATTGAATGAGGAGAGAAAGTCTCCTTATGAGAAGAGGACACAATCCGGGTAAAGGATAGGGTTGGAGTTTGTGTAGTTCAAGGACTCAACTTCG
This sequence comes from Nicotiana glauca, assembly GCA_026770625.1. Lineage (NCBI taxonomy): Eukaryota > Viridiplantae > Streptophyta > Magnoliopsida > Solanales > Solanaceae > Nicotiana > Nicotiana glauca. Next base: position 40,565 of record MU784636.1, read on the forward strand.
ATGGAAGATCATCAATTGAGTCTCAATCAAACTCTAATTACTAACTCATTAAATAACAGTGATTGTTCTCTTTTACATGTATTGTACAAACGCAGAAGTTAAACTAAACTGAGAGCAAAAGAGCGAGGCAATTTTTGCAAGCAATTTATGTGAGATTTGAGTGTGCATTCCTGAAGCTACTTGGACAAGATAGAAGAACCAATTTCACTGTGTCTTTCATTTATTCTACTTCAATTGTAGTGGGTGATTTAAACTTGTACCTTTCAGCTTTCATAGAAGCAATTGTATTAGGTACTTTGAGTATTCAAGTTAGAGTTAACTTGAAGTTGTCGCAACTATTGAAGCTATGTGCCACAACGCTATTAGCGCTTAATCCTTAGGTTTACAAGAGTTTTGTAAATGCTGTTTTGGCTAATTAATTTTAGAGGAAGTTTGGGAAAATCCTACTGAGTAGTAAGTCGTGATTTTTTTCACCTTTTGATCCAGGTATTTTCCACGTAATAATCTCTGTGTTCTTTATTTTATGTAATTTTAATTCCGCAAACAGTAGTAGTAAGTACATCTAGAAGAACCAGGTTCTTCTAGAGCGAAAATTGGGTACCACACAAATCACCCCCCTCTTGTGTGGTATTGACGTTTAGAACATCACAATCACTGCGCATGAAAGTATCTGGATCTACACATGATGTGTAGAGTGTAGTATGAGTACAATCAACCCCATGCACTCAATACGTAATAAATCTAACCTTGGGATGAAAGCAGTGACTAGCTCGAAAACAAATCAGTCTCCAACACCAATAATTAAGAACAACTCATAATATAATGAAGACAATAAAACAAATAATTAAAAATATATCGTGTTCCGCTCATTCACAATTAGAGGAATTTAGGCATGCTTTTCGAACATAACAGTCAAAGCCCAATACAGATATGTCACAAATGCCCCTTATCAACACACGCAGCCACACTCAACACTGTATAAGTGCCTGACACAATTACCCCACACCAAAGCACACACATAGCTCTGTGCTTGCACTCAATGTAATATCAAACGTCGGAGGGGTAGTTCCTGGACTAAGCGCTAATAAATAATCAATATACCTATTGTTGCCTTCAACTCGATCCAAATATCAATCCGGCACCGGCATGCAAGCTGATCCAAATATCAATCTGTTATGGAATGCAACCCGATCCAAATATAACTCACAACATGGCTCTATGGACCACATCAGTCATCAACCGCTCAAGTCTCAATGGCTCACATCTCATAGAATTCAACCCAAATAGTATTACATATAGAAGGCAACAACAACATGTGATATGACAAATAGATAACGTACAAAGACTGAGATATAACATGTGGATGAAGAATCATAAATGAGGATATGACTGTAATTAAGGCAAATAGCTCAAAACTGCAAGAATAAGCCTATTCTGTCTCAAACAAATAAGCACATAGCCTAGACATAATTTCTAACATGAATAATAGCTCAAATAATCATACAAGTAAAGAAAGTACAAATAGAACGAGGCGTGATAGCAAAACATGTCCCGTAATAGTCTAAAGTCCATTGGATCATGAATACCTCGGTGCACGCACACACTCCTGTCACCTAGCACGTGCGTCACCCCCAACACATCTTAAATATCATAGTTCTCAGGGATAACTACCTTCAATAGCAAGTTTAGATATGTTACTTACCTCAAAACGCAGGGATCAATACTCCAAAAAGCCTTTCCTATGCGAATCGGCCTTCGAACGACTCGAATCAAGTCATAAGCAACTTAATATCATCAAATTTTCTATAGGAAACAACCCCAAAATATTAGAGATTCGATGTTTAACAAAATAAAAAAGTCAACCTGAGATCGCACCTCAAAAGCCGACAAAACTCACAAATTCCGAACACTCATTCGAATACGAGTCTAACCATACCAATTTCATCCAATCATGACTCCGAATCAGGGTTCAAATCCTCAAATTACATTTAGAATTTATTTTACAAAAATCCATAATTACTTCACTTAGATTCATCAATTAAAAGCTAAAAACAAGGATGGAATCATAGATAATGAACAAATGCTAGTATAAAACACATACCCTAATCCAAATCGAGAAAGTCCTCTCCAAGATCACCCAAATCGGAGCTCTATAACTCAAAATGTGATAAAATAACCAAAACCTTCGAAATAAAGTACTTAAATAATCTGCCCAGGCTTATGCATCGTGATCGCGGTAGCCAAAATATACCAGCTCCAAATTGTGTTTCGCGAATGTGGTCCAATTATTGCGATCACGACCTTCAACGACTAACCCTTCGCAAACGCATCCGTAATCTCGTGAACAGGAAGGCCAACGGTCACAACACTCCGCGAACGTGTCACCAACTTCACGATCACGTAGAACAAAACACCCGCTGCCCAAAGTTCCTCTACACTATCCCCAAACTAGCTCCACAATCACAAAGCACTATAGACACACAAGCAACCACCAATTCCCAAACACATATGAATGATCTGAAACCTCCCCAGAACTCATCAGAGCCTCCCAGGACCCCATCTAATCATTCCAACAAGTTCCAAAACATAACATAGACCTACTCAAGGCCTCAAATCACACCAAACAACATCAAAACCACAAATCGTATCTCAATTCAAGCCTAATGAATAAATGAATTTTGAACTTCCAAAACTCATGCCGAACCATGTCAAATCAACTCGGAATGACCTCAAATTTTGCATGAAAGTCCCGAATGACACAATGGGCCTATCTCAACTCCTAGAAACAAAATCCATAACCGATATAAACAAGTTCAATTCCCGATCAAACCTATCAAACTTCCAAGCCTTCAACTTTTCAACTTTTGCTGATTCAAGTCAAACGATTTAGGAACCTCCAAATCCAAACTCGAACATACTCCTAAGTCCAATATCACCATATGAAGCTATTGGAGCCATCAAAATGTCATCCCGGCCGGGTTATCTAGATAATAGTTAAACTTCGGTCGGTCATCTACAAAAAAGTTAAACTCCGATCAACTCATACAACTTAGCTTCCAACCTTGGGAATAACTGTCCCAATTCACTTCAAAAACTCCCCGAAATCAAATCAACCACCCCGGCAAGTCACATTAACATAAATACACATATGTAAAGAATCAAATAGGGAATCAGGGCTAAAATACTCAAAACGACCGTCTAGGTCGTTACATTCTCTCTCTCTTAAACAAACGTTCATCCTCGAACAAGTCTAGAGTCATACCTGGAGTCCAAAAAAGGTGAGGATATCTACTCCAAATCTCCTACTTGGTCTCCCATGTAGCCAGCCTTCTCGGTTGACCTCTCTAATAAACCTTCAGCGATGCTACATTCTTCAACCTCAACTTTCAAACCTGCCGATCCAAAATGACCACCATCTCAATATCATAAGTCAAATACCTATACAACTACACTGTATTGAAGTCCAAAACATGTGACAGATCCCCATAATATTTTTGGACCATAGAAACATGAAACACTTGGTGAGCTCTCGATAGACTGGGTGGAAAGACAAGTATATACGCCACCTCTCCCACTCTTTCAAGCACCTCAAAAGGATAAATATACCTAGGGATCAACTTTCCCTTCTTCCTGAACCTTATCACACCCTTCATGGGAGAATATCGAAGTAGAACCTTCTTGCCTACCATATACGCAACATCACAAGCTTTCCTATCAGTATAACTCTTCAACCTGTACTGCGTTGTACGAAGCCACTCCTAAATAAACTTCACCTTCTCCAAAGCATCATAGATCAAATTATTGCCCAACCTAGCCTCCACAAGCTCAAACAACAAATAGGAGAATAGCATCGCCTCTTATATAAGGCCTCATAAGGAGACATCTGGATACTCGAATGATAACTATTGTTGTAGGTGAACTCTGTTAGCGGTAGAAACTGACTCCATGATACTCCAAAATTAATGACTCAAGCTCGTAAAATATCCTCCAATATCTAAATAATACACTCGAACTGCCCATTCGTCTAGGGATGAAATCTCATTCTCAGCCCGAACTGTGTCTCCAACTCTTACTACACTGCTCTCCAAGAATATGTTGCAAATTGAGTGCCTCGTTTGAAATAATAGACACAGGCAACCATGAAGACGAACAATCTCATAAATGTAAGTTTGAGCCAGCTACTCTGAAGAGTGGGTAGTCATGACTGGAATGAAGTGTGCAAATTTGGCCAGTTTGTCCACAATAACCCACACTGCATAAAATTTCCTCAAGGATAGTGTAGTGATACACTCTCACTTGCACTCCAGAATATCAAGCCTTTGAAGCAAACCACTAGGTCTTTGCTCATACTTCACCCGTTGACAATTCAAACACCAAGCAACATAATCGACAATATCCTTCTTTATCCTCCGCCACTATTAGTGCTACCTCAAATCATGGTACATCCTCGTGGCCCCCAGATGATTGGAATAGCTCAATACCCTATCATCTCCAATAGTAACTTCTTTATCATCACCATGCTGTACCGTGTCCCTTAGAACAAGCAAGTGGGGATCATCATACTAATACACCTTGATGTGCTCAAACAAGGACAACTATGATACAACACAAATGAGAATCGTGGTGGACTCCAAAATATCCAACCACATGAACTGATTGGCCAAAGCCTGAACATCCAATGCTAACAGTCTCTCCTAACCGGAATATAAGCAAGACTCTCCATGCTCTCAGTATTCCTACTCAAAGCATCGACGGCCATATTGGCCTTCCCCGGAAGATAAAGAAGGGTGATATCATAGTCTTTTAGTAGCTCCAACCACCTCTGTTGCCTGATGTTCAGATACTTTTGCTTGAACAAGTGTTGGAGACTCCTATGATTTGTGAACATGTCACAAGACATGCCGTAAAGATAATACCTCTAAATCTCATAAACAATAGCTTCCACATCTTTCATCAACTTCTGCATTTGAATTAACTTCTTTCTTTCTTTTCTTTTCTTTTTATTCTGGATTGTGACTAAATTTCATTGATCATCTCGAATTATTGACTCGCATTCTTACCGCAAGCTTCTACCAATTCTAACTTGAATTATAATCTAAAGTGAATTCTCTTATTCTCCAGGTAGGCTCCTGATTGCTGAACACTTGCACTACTTTTCTTTAAAACTTGAACCGCTTCCCTTTGTTCTCTAGGTAGGCTCCTGATTGCTGAACTCCTTTGAATGTTGCTGATTTCCCTTTGGTTCTCCAGGTGGGCGCCTGATTTCCAACAATTGCACTGCTTGTCCTCGAAACTTGAACTGTTTTCCCTTTGTTCTCCAGGTAGGCTCCTGATTGCTGAACTTGAACTACTTCCTCTTAAGACTGCTTTTCCTTTGAACTGTCTTCCCTTGCTCTCCAGGGGGTGCCTGATTGTCGAACTTGATCCGCTTTCCTTTGAACTTGTGCCGTCCTCCCTTTTTCTCCAGGTGGGTTCCTGATTTCATCAAAACAAACAAAACAAACAAAATTTTCTACCCCAGTTTGAACTAAGAAGATTTATGAGTTGTCAGCAATATTGTAAACTACTTATACTATTGATGCAATGATGAGAGTAAACTAATAATGACTAGACCAGGATGTGCGTCTCCTATGAGTAAACTAAAAACTTTGACTAGGAAGTGTGTCTGCTAAAAATAAAACCTGAATGACCCAAACTAGGAAGCGCGTCTCCTAGGGATAAATCTCAATTTACGAAGTGCGTCTCCTAAAAAAACATATAATCTTGAAAGATCCGGACTAGGAAGTGCATCTCCTAATGGGTAGAACTTAAATGACTCGAACTAGGAAATGCGTCTCCTAGGAATGAACTTAAATGAACCAAATATCTCCTAAAACAAACATATAACTTGAAAACACAGACTAGGAAGTGCATCTCCTATGAGTGAAACTTCAATATCTCAAACTAGGAAGTGCGTCACCTATGAATGAACTCTCAATTTAGAAAGTGTGTCTCCTATAGGTGAAACTTCAATGACTCAAACTAGGAAGTGCATCTTCTATGAATGAACTCTCAATTTAGGAAGTGCGTATCCTGTAGGTGAAACTTCAATTTAGGAAGTGCATCTCCTAATACAAAATATAACTTGAAAGGCATTGACTTGGAAGTGCGTCTCCTAAGGGTGAAACTTTAATGACTCAAACTAAGAAGTGCGTCTCCTAGGAATGGACTTAGATGAACTTAATAGGAAGTGCATCTCCTAGTAGTAAAATCTCAATTTAGGAAGTGCGTCTCCTATCACAAAATATGACTTGAAAAACTTAGATTAGGAAGTGCGTATCCTAGGGGTAAACCCTCAGTGACTCAAACTCATATGATCCAAACTAGGAAGTGCTTCTCCTAGGGGTAAAATCTCAATTTAAGAAGTGCGTCTCCTAAAAGTATATCCTGAAAGACCCACACTAAGAAGTGCGTCTCCTAGGGGTGAAACTTCAATGATTCAAACTAAGAAGTGCGTCTCCTATGAATGAACTCTCAATTTAGGAAGTGTGTCTCCTATGGGTGAAACTTCAATGACTCAAATTAGGAAGTGCGTCTCCTACGAATGAACTCTCAATTTAGGAAGAGCGTCTCCTATGAATGAACTTAAATGAACTAGACTAGGAAGTGCATCTCCTAGGGGAAAATCTTAATTTAGGAAGTGTATCTCCTAAGCAAAATATAATTTGGAAGACTTAGACTAGGAAGTGCGTCTCCTAGGGGTAAAGCCATCAGTGACTCAAAATCGTATGATCCAAACTAGGAAGTGCATCTCCTAAGGGTTGAAATCTCAATTTAGGAAGTGCATCTCCTACCACAAAATATAGCTTGAAAAACTTAGACTAGGAAGTGCGTCTCTTAGGGGTAATGTGTGATCTTCTCAATAGCCTTTGCTTAAGCAGAATTTGGGCATTACACCTGAATATTTCAAGCTTCCAACCTTTGATATGAACCTAGCTTTCATCCCTATTTCAGACAAAGAAAACTTGTGAGTTTAAACATGGTGATTGGTTTGTGGCCTTGACTTTGAGGGAGATTGCTCCTTCACTTGCCAAGATAACTTTGATTTCACCTTGAAAGACATTGCTTGCTTATTGACTAACCAATTTCTCTGTCACCCTTATCACGAAAAATACCTCTGCTCCGTTCAGAACTAATACCCTCTATCTGTTGCATTGCTCATGAATTGACATTACTGAACCTTTGCATTTCACATAAATCCCAAAGCACATTGATTGTTACCAAATCAGTGCACATACTGTTCTTTCCTCACTTATGTTGCTTTGATGTGCTAGCCAGACTTCGCTTTGTGCAAATGGAAAGCTGGTAGCAAATTTTGAAGTCATTTCTCACTTGTTCTGACCAAACAGACTCAGGAAGAAGAAGTAAACAAGACAAAAGGAACAAAGTAAGAGACAATGGAAAGAGATGATACCTAACAAGGAAATAACAAAGTAGAAACCTATCGGATGTGGACAACAACTCTAATGACCATGACATGCACCTTTTGATTAAGTGGCTGAATCTGTCAACCAAGTCTAATGTTCAACTCTTATCATACCTCTGAGTTGTGAAACTGGGCTTCAATGCTCCGATTATCCCATCTAATTCACGGTCCTTACTCGACTTGTAGTGCTCAAAGGGTTTTTACCATCAAGCCTCTCTCATTTTGTTCTTTCTCTCAACTTACTGTCGCCTTACGGTGCTTGTGAAGGTTTTCACCGATAAGACTCTCTAATTTTTTGTTTTCCTTGTGTAGAACGGAGTATTGCCCCTGATGAGAATCATAACTCTAACTCGCTTGACTTGGCACTACTCAAAGATTGATCGGAAGGTCTTTTTTTGGACCGTAATGTAGGCTTTTGGATAGGATTAGAAAGAAAAGATAACATAAAGGCTCAAAAACAGCTTAAAGGGCTCAAAATTACAACTTTTGGAATCAGATCTCTTACAACAACCACAACTTTTGCCCTAGTTTCTTCGCTTGGGGATTTTTGAATTTTATTTTGATGGGACCGAACCATGAGGCTGCCTATGTATCCTTAAAAAGAATCAGGTTGAATGCAGTTCATGACATAGGAATTGCTTTGTTTTTATACTTTTCTCTCTTATTTTTTTTTTTTCATTTTTTCTTTCTCTTTTTCTCTTGTTTTTTTCAGTATCATATTTCTAAACTCGGCTTCTGATTCCAAAAGAGGGATATGAAAGAAAATAAATAAGGCTCAAAGGGGTAACAAAGGATAAAGTGTTTAGATAGCAGAATAAAATGCCTTCGTCATTCCAGTCTTCAAAGTATGCCAAATACAAACAACATAATTTAAACAAACCAAAGAAATCATACATAATATCTTTTGACTGCATCAGAATTGATAGCCATATCCACACATTTTCTTTCTATATCTGTTAAATACAAAGCACCATTGGACAACACTCTCGTGACCATGAACGTCCCCTACCAATTTGGGGCAAACTTGCCTTTAGCTTCAACCTGATGCGGCAGGATGCGTTTCAATAGTATTTATTTATGTTCTATCTGCCCTAGTTTCACACAAGTCGGGCTTGAAGTGATCTCAAAATGCCTTTACTTATTTCCCTTAAATGTCCCTATCATCTTCAAAATTATTTCATTACTTCATGACTAAACTACTTTTAAGACCAGTCTGAGAATTATGCGTGCATGTCATGTCACTAAAGCCAACAATAACAGAACTATAAAAAGAAAAGAGAACTAAACAAAAAAATGACTAGAAATAACAGAAAATAGAAAATTGCATTAGACAGATGGTGAAAGAGTTTGAACAACAAAACAAGTAAAATAAACTAGGGTTACAACCCTGGAACAAACCTAGACAACACTAAACGAGTTACTACGAAAAAACAAACTAGGCAAAATAAAAGGATAGAAGAATTTGAATCACAAGACAATATCAGAATTACAACCCTAAAAATAACTTGGACAACAGAAATGACAACAAAATAAACCACCAGGACTCCTCTCCAGCTAGCTAAGAGATGGAGCGCCTTGCCAATTACCAAGCACGACATCTTAGCCACTGGGTTCCACATCAATATTTCCAAGACCATTAACAACTTCAATATCATTAACTTCAGTCAGCAAGTTCCCAAGAGGATTCGCATGCTCCCGGTCACTGTCATTGATCACAATTACCCCTTCTTGAATTATTCTTTCTATTTCCCTTTTCAAAGAACGACAGTCTTTAATGCTATGCCCTTGGACATTAGAGTGGTACATGCATTGTATAGTGGGATCAAAACCCTTTGCATATGGGTCTGGAGTATAGCCAATGAGCGGCTCAATCAGGCCAGAATGGTTTAAGTTTTCAAACAAGCTTGTGTAGGACTCTCTGATTGGCGTGAAACTATTTCTTTGCCTTTGTTCCCCTCCCTGCCCCTATTTTCTAGGGTCGTTGGGTGCTCAAAAATGTTGTGAAGGCAAGAATGCATTATGCGGTGCTGGCGCTCTCCATAGGGAGTGACCTAGTGGTTGGACAGATGACCGAACACTGTTCGGAGGATAATACTGAGATGGATTGTGTGGAGCTTGGGAATAGGTTTGGGGTTGGGGTTAAGGCTGGGTATATTGGTGAGGCGGAATCTTGGACCATGTCGTGACTCTAACACAACCATGGAAACATCATCATGTTCCTTCTGACCCAACAAACTTCCTGTGTCATTCTGAATTGCTTGTGTTGTAGCTTTTAAAGCAGAATAACTCATGATCTTGCTAGATTTCAGCCCATCTTCTACCATTTTTACCACATCATTAAAAGGCCTACCTATAGCCATGATCAAATGACCAAAGTAATTTGGCTCTTGAGCTTGGAGAAAGTACTCGACCATCTCTTTTTCTTCTTTCAGAGGATTGACTCTGGCAGCTTGCTTTCTCCATCTAAGCCCGTATTCCCTAAATCTTTCAGTAGGATTATTTTCCATCTTGGCGGGGGACATGCGATCCAGGACAATTTTTATATTGTACTGGAAGTGCCGGGCAAAGGTCTGAGCCATATCGTCCCACGTGTACCACCTGTTAGCATCTTGACAGGTGTACCACTCCAGAGCTGTCCCACTCAGACTCTGACTGAAATATGCCATCAATAATTTGTCTTTCCCACCGGCGCCTCTCATCTTACTGCAGTAACCTCTCAAATGGACCACGGGATCTCCGTTTTCATCATACAAATCAAACTTTGGCATCTTAAACCTAGCAGGCAGTTGGATGTCAAGAAACAAGCACAAGTCTTTGTAAGCCATGCTCATCTGGCTCCCTATCCCTTGCATGTTTCTTAAAGACTGCTCTAAGTTTTTTACCTTCTTGGATATTTCATCTTGCTCCACTGTCTTACCAGGATTTTTAGTTTCACCAGGAGCCTCAATATGAGGAGCGTGAGAGTATGGATCCGAGACTTTGAAAGTTGGTTCTGGAGCATAGTGTTTGGTATTAGGGACTTTGAACACAATATCGTTAGAGGATAGAGGAAAAATAGCTAGAGGAGAGGAGCTACAAGAGCATGAGTGGCTAAAGGAGCAGGATATGATGTGCTTTTGAGGGGTGGAGTGTGAAAAGGTTGTGAAAAGATATTACCAACAGTGGGAACCTGGGTTTCTGATAGTGGTGGGATAGTTGCAGGGTTTTCACTGTGGTTAGTGGGGAATGAAGGTGGAGGATGCCCCCTGACCCAAGACTGATACATTTCTTCCATCTGCTGTTTCACCCTTCGGACCTCCTCTTTCAATTCAGACTCCGACTGCACAAACTCCCTCGACAGGTCAACAATGCTTGTTCCCAAGTTTTTGCTAGCCATGGCTACTTTGCCCTTTGACCTTGAGTTGTATGGAAGAGTTACCAGTTTAAAAATCATAAACCAACCACCCTTCTGCTCAATGGAGATAACAAAAAGGAATAAAATGAGGCCATCATGTTAGCGTTAGGGCATTTAACAGCTGCCAATATCACATTATGTGCAATGCACCTAGCAACAATTAACAGTTCAAGAATGACTTCAAGAGTCACAAGGTCACTTGGCATAATCCCAATTTGTTCATTTCTCTCTTCTCTTTCTTTTCTTTTCTAGCACTTATTGTCTTGCTCATTTTCGTTCCTCTTTTCTCTTCTCTTTTTTTTTTTCAATTATCACTCTTTTCTTTCCTCTCTTTCTCATCTCCCATAATTTCACCTCTTTTTTTTTTTTTTTTTTATTTTAAAAAAAAATAATATGATCGAACCCTATGTAGGTTGTCTACGTATCATGACGTTGCATGAATAAGATCTTTGTGTAGTTTGGGAAAATCGAAAATAAAGCAAACAAACTAACACTTTTTTTAACCTTAAGGACTACTCCGATGAGAAAAGGGAAATAAAAGAAGCATTTTTTCAAAATTTTCTAGACTTAATGTTCTATAACCTATTCTAAACTTGAGCATGTATTTTTTTTCCTTTTTGAAACAAATAATCTATGAGAAATTATTAAGAAAAAAAACCCTACAAGAGAAAGATTTTTTTGATTTTTTTTAGGAAGGAAATCTAAAGAATAAACCAAAGAAAAATATTTTGAATTTTCATTTGATATCCCTGAAAAAAGATCTCGAAACGAGAAATGAACAAGATAAAAAAAATATTTTTGGATTTTAATTTTTGATTACCTAAGGAAGAAACTTTAAAGGTAAGCAAAGAATAAAGTATGTTTTTTTTCTATGTACAATATCCTAAAGTTCTAATGAAAATAATTTTTTTTTCATTTTTCATTGATTTCCCAAAGAGTTCTCAAAAGAAAATCTTTTTAGATTTTAGAATTAATATCTTAAAGAAAACCTTTAAAGAGGTACTAAAAGATTTTTTTTTTGAATTTTTAGTTTTAATATACGAAAGAAATATAAAAGCAATTTTTATTTTGAGTTCTAGATATTAATTTCCTAAAATAAAACTACCTCAAACTTTCTTTTTTTTTTTCTCTAGGAGTAGTATTTCTAAAGAAAATTCTAACAGAAATATAAAAATGCAAAATATTTTTTTTTTTTTGGATTTTTGATTTATAATACATTTTCAAATGCAAAATAGGAAATAATAACAAAAGACTCGACAAACTTAACTGGACTATGACGGACTCTAGCATCAACTAAATGACTAAATACTACTATACAGGACTAGAAAGCAAAACATGAGCAATAGACTCAAAAACATAAAAAAATCTCCTCATGCAGCTTTTGAATGCAGTGGTCCTGGGGTATCTATCATGCTCAAACTCCGATAAGTAGATCCACACCTGTATGAGAAAACTTCAACCAATGTTATGTTAGACAATAACACTCCCTACTAGACACATGCAAGACATGATTGAGGCTATTTTTGCAAAATGGATTATTTGGCCAAAAGATGGCTAGAGGTGCAAAATTTGGCTAAAGCCCCGCAAAGATAAGAACCTAATATTTACTAGGAAGACCGGTCCCTATGTGGGTTGCCTACGTATCACACCCCGAAAGACGAGAATCAGGTATGCGTAGTTCGGGCAGCTTGGATACGGGCGAGAATTAAAAAAAATAACTAATTTAGAGAAAATATGTTTTCTGTTTTCTTTTTTTTTTTTAAAAAAATGATGAAACATGTAAACTCCTTTTGGATTTTCTTTCCCTTTTTGTTGATTTTTTGATTTTTTAATTTTCGGAAAATGATGAAAAATCTTTTGAATTTTTCATTTTTTTAAACAAAAGTGTGACAGAAAAATATACCTGGGCTCTACTTGCTTTATTTTCACACTTCACCCTCTTTTTTTTTTATTTTTCTTTGTCATTTGCCCTCAACTATCATTGGTCCGCAAAATGACCCTTTTACCCTTGAAGATTGCAACATGTAGCACATTAGGATGCATCAGGATGGTCTTTTATTTTTGGGTACACCTGTCCGAGACGGACCCAACCCTTGTGTTGAGTTCCCAAAATCAAATGCAAATGATGCAAATAAGCATTCCTACTAGGGATCTGGCATGAGGCTATGTTATTCTAGGTTTAAAAACCTGGTTTTATTTGTTCTAGACCTGTGCACCCGAGCGGACAACTCGAGCCGAGGAGGGGGCCACGTACCGGGAACCAAAAGGCCATCCGGCTTAGTAACTTGTCCGAGCCTCTTTCTTATTTCAAGGTATGGCACTAACAGAATAGGGAGTCACGCCAGCGTGCACATCCCCGATGATGAGAAGAAAATGATTTCGTAGCAGTTTATATACAGTTCAAATAGTATCAAAGCGGTAAAAGAAATATTTAGCACATTAAGTCCAAACATGTAATAAAATAAAATAATAAATAAATACAAATATAACAATTTATCTAAGCTCGAATTCTGAACCCTGAAACCTGAACCAGAGGTTCTGGGTTCTTGTCCCCAGCAGAGTCGCCAGAATTGTCACATCTCCTTTTTTCGACCCCCGGAAGGGTATTAGGGGAGTCTTTTTCCAATTTAAGTGACAATCGATAAATGATTATTTTTTTAAGCTCAGAGTTGCCACTTGAGATAATTATATGGTGTCCCAAGTCACCGGTTTAAAATTCCGAATCGAGGAAGTTGACTCTTATTTATGATCTGCGAATACAGGAATCCAGGTAAGGAATTCTGTTAACCCGGGAGAAGGTGTTATGAATTTTTGGGTTTCGTGGTTCTAGCACGGTCGCTCAACTGTTAATAATTAGCATAATTATCTGATTAATTACATATTTTAAACCTATGTGCATTTTTAACTTTCTAGCCGCTTTTTAATGTTTCTAGGAAAATTCATGATTTGCCATACACTTGTTTGTTTTTGAAAACACATCGTAAACCATGCTACATGATATGCGCTCGCGGTTCACGACATGTTTATTTTATTTACCATTTTTGGAAATTGAAGTCGGGTCACATGAAATGCACCCCCGGATTTATAACATGTTTATCTTATTATTATTCGAAATTATAGTCGGGTCACATGAAATGCACACCCGAATTTTAAAATTGTGTATCACAACTACGTCAGGGGAACCATATCCGTAGCCATGATAAATTATTATTAATTGCGCCTAAAGCAAACTATAATGTTTCATAAATTTGTTATCCTAAAAAAACGTTGAGGTTATATAAATTAACAAAAACAAGGTTTTGATCTAGCTTGCTACTTCATTTCTTCAGTAACAAAACTTTCACCAATTGTTATTTTTTTTAAAAACTTTCTTTCTAAATATCTAGCCAACAAAATCAGAATGATGCAAAAGAACTTGTTTATTTAGTAAGAATCTAGATAACTAAAAAATGATAATCACATTGTCATACAAATATTTTAAAATTACTATTTAGATTCAAACTTCAAATACACTTTCCTCAAACTTTCAACATGAACTAATTTCACACAGAACTTTCGGCAACCATCCATCAATTACTGTGAAAGAGATTCTCAAATCACAATCTAAGAAATCTTAAAATAAAAACCAATACGAGCGCACAAACATAGAGATAATTTTAACATTATACAGTAGGTCACTTAAATAAACTCAAATTAAACACTAAGCACATGTAATGTATCAATAAGAGTGATTAAGGATAATAAAATCGGACCTTTATTGATGCGCTTTCTTTAATGTATACAATGAGAGAGGCCTCCGATACAACGAACCAAACAGTGAGCTAATGACCTGAACATCAAACCGACGATTGAGCCTCGAACAGACATCGACGATCTCAAACCAACCTCGGCTTAAAACTGTTTTACGTGTGTGCTAGTGATTTTTCCAGAAGAGTAGCATGCCGGTTTCTTGTGCGCTGTCGTGAATGAGAAGAAGCAAAAGAAACAGTAGCGGCTGTTGTGTGTGTGTGTGGTGGCGTGAGGAGGAGGTCTGCTGCTGGTTTGTTCTTAGGAAGAAAAAGGAGAGGGCTCCTAGGGTTTCTAGGTTAGATCTTGTTGTTGTATAAGAAAGGGAAGGGAAATGGATGTCTTGTTCTTCTATGAGAGATGATAGCTGCTCCTACATTTTTAGGTTTTTTTACAGGTTCTTTTGTGAAGGAGAAGATCGACGTGGGGGGGGGGGGGGGGGG
>MU784636.1:56622-93029 GCA_026770625.1 Nicotiana glauca
TATATAAGTGTAGTGAGGAGATGATTGAAATTGATGTGGGGTCTCCAATAAGATCCGAAAATTAGGCCTAAAAATGGGTTGCTCGAGCCCAAGTTTTATTCTTTTCCCGCGAACGAGATTTAAAATATGACCTTATTTATTAATTAATCTTACTTAAGTAAAATAATTATTAAAAAGAAAATCTGACCATTAAAACAAAACTATTTTTGGTATTTTTTCAAGATTAAAAATGACTACAAAATATTAATAAAAGTATTTTTTTTGCAATTTTTATTTTTTTGTATTAAATAAAGTAAAAGAGTCAAAATTAGTTGAAATAGCGATATTAGGCCTAAATTGAATATTTACATGCTATAATATAAAAAAAGTTAGGGAGGGTCAAAAATCACATGTTCACAAGGTGCATTGCACGTAATGTAATATTTTTAATTGTTAAATGCTTTAACACTAACGTGATGACCTCATTTTATTCCTTTTGTTATAAAGCAGAAGGGTGGTTGGTTTATGGTTCTTAAAGTGGTAACTTTTCTCTGCAACATAAAGTTGAAAGGCAATGCCAGATGACAACAGAATTGAGTTGGTTGATACGGGTGCCCAAAAGCAATTGGTTGAATAGGACAATAGGCTGGTTGAAGAGGTAAGGATGTTAAGGCAACACATGGCGGACATGTATCGGGCTTGGATGACTGGGAAGGCAGCACCTCCGCCACCACCTAGCTTCCTAGATGCTACCCTTACTCAAACTCCGGTCATAGTGCCAGATGATCCCCCATACTCTCCAGATTCTCCTGCATATCACAGCTTTCCTAACCACCCTAGCAGCTCCATCACTCGTCCTCCAACCACCTTTCCCAAAAATTTGCTACCTTTCATTTCCACTATCTCCACCGTCACAACTTCTCAACAACCTCTCCTCAGGTCCAACAGTGAAAACCAGTTCAAAACTCATGATGCCCAATACTACTCCTCAGAGTTGGTTCACCAGGTCCCGGACTCGTATAATCATAACCCTCAGAATGAGCTTCATGTTGAAAATGAGAAGTTAGAAGGAAAATAAGGGCGGGATGAGATATCCAGGAAGCTGAAAAGCATAGAATAGTCTTTAAAGAACATGCAGGGGATGGGAGATCAGTTAACATGTCTTACAAAGAATTGTGTATGTTCCCTGACGTTCACCTACCTGCAAGGTTTACAATGCCAAAGTTTAACTTGTATGGCGGATGCAAAAATCCAGTAGCTCATATGAGGAGTTATAGCAATGAAATGCGAGATGTTGGCGGGAAAGATGAGCTGCTAATGGCGTATTTCAGTGAGAGCCCGACTAGGGCAGCCTTGGAATGACATACACGTCAACATGTCAGTAAGTGACATACATGGCATGACATGGCTCAAGATTTTTTTCGACACTTTCAATACAATATAGACATTATCCCAGACCGGTTCTCCCTATCTAAGATGGAAAAGAAAATGTAGGAAAGCTTTAGGGAAATTGGGCTCAGAAGGAGAGAACAGGCTGCCCAAGTCAGTCCGCCGATTGGTGAGGCAGAAGGTGTTCAGATTTTCCTACAAGCCTAGGGGCCCACCTACTTCAGCCATTTGGTCCCGGCCTTGGGTAAAACTTTCAATGATGTGGTAAAAATGGGGGATATAGTAGAATAGGGAATCAAGTCATAAGAAATCATGAGTTATTCTGCATTGAAAGATACTACAGAAGACATTCTGAACATCTCAGTAATCTTTGGTGGAAAATGAGCAAGCCAAGAAGTGCTAGAAAAGTAAAGAAAAGAGAAGGTTGAATTGAACAAATTGGGATGATGCCAAGTGAACTTGTGACCCTCTAAGTCATTCTTGAACCATTACTTGTTGCTAGGTGCATTGCACGCAATGTGATATTTTTAGCTGTTAAATGCCTTAACACTAACGTGATGACCTCATTTTGTTCCTTTTGTTATAAAGCAGAAGGGTGGTTGGTTTGTGGTTCTTAAAGTGGTAACCTTTCTCTGCAACATAAAGTTGAAAGGCGATGACAGATGACAACAGAATTGAGTTGGTTGATACGGGTGCCCAAAAGCAATTGGTTGAACAGGACAATGGGCTGGTTGAAGAGGTAAGGATGTTAAGACAACACATGGCGGATATGTATCAGGCTTGGATGACTGGGAAGGCAGCGCCTCCGCCACCACCTAGCTTCCTAGATGCTACCCTTACTCAAAATCCGGTCATAGTGCTAGTTGATCCCCCATACTCTCCAGATTCTCCCACATATCATAACTTTCCCAACTAACCTAGCAGCTCCATCACTCGTCCTCCAACCACCTTTCCCAAAAATTGCCTGCCTTTCATTTCCACTATCCCCAGCGTCACAACTTCTCAACAACCTCTCGTCAGGTCCAGCAGTGAAAACCAGGGTCCCCGACTCGTATAATCATAACCCTCAGAATGAGCTTCATGTAAAAAATGAGAAGTCAGAAGGAAAATAAGGGCGAGATGAGATATCCAAGAAGCTGAAAAGCATAGAATAGTCTTTAAAGAATATGCAATGGATGGGAGATCAGGTTAACATATCTTACAAAGCATTGTGTATGTTCTTTGACGTTCACCTACCCGTAGGGTTTAAAATGCCAAAGTTTAACTTGTATGGCGGATGTAGAAATCCAGTAGCCCATATGAGGAGTTATTGCATAGTGAAATGAGAGGTGTCGGCGGGAAATATGAGCTGCTAATGGAGTATTTCAGTGAGAGCCTGACTGGGGCAGCCTTGGAATGGCATACACGTCAAGATGTCAGTAAGTGGCATATATGGCATGACATGGCTAAAGATTTTGTTCGACACTTTCAATAGAATATAGACATTACCCTAGACCTCTCCTCCCTATCTAAGATGGAAAAGAAACCAGAGGAAAGCTTTAGGGAGTTTGGGCTCAGATGGAGGGAACAAGTTGCTCGAGTCAATCCCCCGATTGGTGAAGAAGAAATGGTTGAGCTTTTTTTACAAGCCCAGGGGCCCACCCACTTTCATCATTTGGTCCCTGCCTTGGGTAAACCTTTCAATAATGTGGTAAAAATGGGAGAGATAGTAGAAGAGGGAATCAAGTCATAAAAAATCATGAGTTATTCTGCATTGAAAGATACTATAGAAGACATTCAGAACATCTCAGTAAGCTTGGGTATAAGAAACAGAAATAGAAAAGATGTTGTTGAGCCGTGCCAACAACAATATCTAGTGGGCATTCTTGCTAAACGCTTTCAGCCTCAATACCAACCCCATGAACATCCCCAAACTCCACATAATCCACCCCAGTACTATCTTCCGAACAACATCCGACCATCTGTCCAACCATTGGGTCATTCCTCATGGCGAGCGCCAGAACCGCATAATGCACTTTTGCCTCCACAGCATTTTTGAGCATCCAACAATCCTAGAAAACTGGGGCATGGAGGGAAAGTAAGGCAAAGAAATAGTTCCACACCGGTCGGAGAATCCTGTACAAGCCTGTTCGAGAAGTTAAAACATTCTGGCCTGATTGAGCTGCTCTTCGGCTATACTCTGGACCCATATGCAAAAGGATTTGATCCTGCCGTACGATGCATGTACCACTCTAATGTCCAAGGGCATAGCACCGAAGACTGTTGTGCTTTGGAAAGGGAAATAGAAAGAATGATTCAAGAAGGGATGATTGTGATCAAGGACAGTGATAGGGGGTATGCGAATCCCCTTAGGAACTTGTTGACTGAAGTTAATGATGTTGAAGTTGGTTATGGTCTTGGAAATATTAATGTGGAACTCAGTGGCTAAGATGTTGAGCTTGGTGATTGGAAAGATGTTCCTTTCATGGCTAGCGGGGAAGGAGTCTTGGTAGTTTATTTTGTTGTCATTTCTGTTGTCCGGGTTATCTCACGGTTGTAATCCGGAGATTGTCTTGTGATTCAAACCCTTCTATCCTTTTGTTTTGCCTAGTTCGTTTAGTTGTAATAACTTGTTTAGTGTTATTTAGGGTTGTTCCAGGGTTGTTACCCCAGTTTATGTTGTTCAAACTCTTTCACCGTCTGTCTAATGTAATTTTCTATTTTCTGTTATTTCTGGTCATTTTTTTGTTTAGATGTCTTCTCTTTTTATAGTTCTTTTCATACTGGATCTAGTGACATGAATTGCACGCATAATTCTAGGCTGGGTCTTAAAAGTTAGTTTAATCATGAGGCGATGAAACAAGTTTGAAGATGATAGGGATATTTAAGGGAAATAAGTACTAATTACGGCAGATAGTTTGGGAAGTTAAGAGGATGACAAGAATTTGTTACAAGAAAGTGCGTCCCAAAAAAATTAAAGCAAGCGACTTTCAGTTCAAGTACATCTCAAGTTACAACATAAAGCCAAGGGAGTTCGCTCCGAACTGACGGAGGACACCCATTTTGAAGAAGAAATCACCCAAGAAGAGCTCTGTACTTGACAAGGCACTAAAAAAAGGTGGAAGGCATATCTGTGATACCAACGCCGATGCTGCAAATGAAATACTATGCATGATCTTCATTTTTCATCATCAGGTTGCGTGTGTTACACTTGGTATTCTTAGAGATTGGGAGGCCCTCCTTCTGCTATCTAAACAATTTATCCTTTGTTACCCTTTTTGAGTCTTATTTATTTTCTTTCATACCCCTATTTTGGAATCAGTAGCAAAGTTCATAAAGATAGATACAAAAGATAAATGAAGAAGAGAAGAGGAAAAGAGAACATAAATTGAAAAAAGGTAAGTAAAGCAAAAGAAAGAAAAGAAATAGAAAGAGAAAAAGAAAAAAAAAAGAGAGAAAAGTACAAAAAACAAAGCAACTCCTATATCATGAACTATGTTTGACTTGATTCCTTTTAAGGATACGTAGGCAGCCTCACAGTTCGGTACCATCAAAAAAAATATTCAAAAGTCCCCAAGCAAAGAAACTGGGGCAGAAGTTGTAGTTGTTGTAAGAGATCTGATTCCAAAAGTTGTAATTTTGAGCCCTTTTAAGCTGTTTTTGAGCCTTTATGATACCCTTTGTTTCTAATCCTATCCAAAAGCCTACATTACGATCCAAAGAATGACCTTCCGATAAATCTTTGAGTAGTTCCAAGTCAAGCGAGTTATAGGTATGATTCTCATCAGAAGCAACACTCCGTTCTACACAAGGAAAACAAAAAGTGAGAGAGTCTTATCGATGAAAACCTTCACAGGCACCGTAAGTTGAGAGAAAGAGCAAAATGAGAGAGGCTTGATGGTGAAAACCCTTCAGGCACTACAAGTTGAATAAGGACCACAAATCAGATATGATAATCGGAGCATTGAAGGCCAGTTTCATGACGAAAAGATACAACAAGAGTTGAACATTAGATTTACTTGACAAATTAGGCTACTTAATCAAAAGGTGCATGTCATGGTCATTAGAGTTGTTGTTCACATCTGATATGTTTCTACTTTGTAATTTTCTTGTTAGGTATCATCTCTTTCAATTGTCCCTTACTATGATCCTTTTGTCTTGTTTACTTCCTCTTCTTGAGTTTGTTTGGTCAAAACAAGTGAGAAATAACTTCAAAATTTGCTACCAGCTTTCCAATTGCACAAAACGAAATCTGTCTTGCATAACAAAGTGGCATAAGTCAGGAAAGAATAGTAGATACACTGAGTTGGAAACAATCAACATGCTTTGGTATTCAAGTTAAATGCAAAGGTTCGGTAAATGTCAATTCATGAACAAAATGCAACAAATAGAGGATATTGGGCTCGAATGGATCAAAAGTGTTTTCTGTGATAAAGGTTTAAAGAAAGTGTTTAATTAATGAGAAAGCAATGTCTTTCTAGTTGAAATCGAAGTTATCATGGGAAGTGAAGAAGCAATCGCCCTCAAAATCAAGGCCAAAAACTAACCACCATGTTTAAACTCACACGTTTTCTTTGATTGAAACAGGGGCAGGAAATTTTGTTTGTTCCGAAGAAACCCTTTGTGAGGAAAGCACGTGCCAGATGGGCTCGGTAGTAAGTTTCTCCTGGAGAACATGATTTAGTAAGTTTTGAGACCCTCGCAAATGACCAAGGTCTGACGAGAGGTCTACTTTTGGGAAGTATAATTTGGCATTTAAGTTTTTCACTCTTGAGATGAGCCTTGGTTTGAAAGTTTTAGGATAAAGGAATTTAGTTTAGAATTTATTTTGATAACAAGAATCTATTAACACTCACAAAGTTCTCAATATAAAACTGGGGCAGGAAAGTTTCCTTTATTTTGTCTGTTTTGTTGAAATCAGGTGCCCACTTGAAGAACAAGGGAAGACAACACGAATATCAAGAATAGAAAGCAGTTCATGCTCAAGCAATCAGGCACCCACCTAGAGAAACAAGGGAAGATAGTTCAAATAAAAGCAATTTCAAGAAGATGACAGTTCAAGTTCAGTAATCAAGCACCTACCTAGAGAACGAAGAAAGACAGTTCAAAAGAGAAGCAATTTCAAGAAGAGGACAATTCATGTTCAGCAATCAGGAACCCACCTGGAGAACAAGGGAAGACAGTTGAAAGGAAAAGCAGTCTCAAAAGAAAGCAGTTCAGCTCAGTAATCAGGCACCCATCTAGAGAACAAGGGAGAATAGCTCAAGTTTCAAAGGAAAACAGTGCGAGTTCAGCAATTAGGCGTCCACCTGGAGAGAAAGGGAAAATAGTGCAAGTTCTTAGGGAAAATAGTTCCAAGTAGCAAGAGAAGATGGTTCGAGTGTATGCAATCAGATGCCTATCTGGAAAACAAGGAAAACAATTCGTGTTTTAGAGGAAAAGAATACAATTCAAATGTTGGTAATCAGGCGCCCAACTGGAAGACAAAGGGAAAACACCAATGCTTAATGGAAGACGGTTTAAGTTGAGCAATCTGGAGCCCACCTGGAGAAAAAAGGGAAAATAACAATTTTCAAAGGAAGATGGTTCAAGGTCAGCAATTAGGAGTCTACTCGAAGAACAAAGGGAAAGAAGCAATGTTCAAAGGAAAACGGTTCAAGTTCAGCAATCAGGAGCCCACCTAGAGAACAAAGGGAAAACAACAATGTTCAAAGGAAGATGGTTCAAGGTCAGCAATCAGGAGCCCACTTGGAGAACTAAGGGAAAACAGCAATGTTCAAAGGAAGATGGTTCAAGGTCAGCCATCAAGCACCCTCCTGGAGAACAAGGAGAAGCATTTCAAGTCTCAAGGAAAAATAGTGCAAATGTTGGAAATCAGGCACCCACCTGAAGAACAAGGAGAAGTAGTTCAAGTCTCAAGGAAAAACATGCGCAAGTGTTGGGAATCAGGAGCCCACATGGAGAACAAGGGAAAACAAGTCAAGTTTCGAGGGAAAAGTAGTGCAAGTGTTGGAAATCAGGCACCCACCTAGAGAACAAGGAGATGCAGCTCAAGTTTCAAGGAAAAGGAGAAGTTTTGGCAATTAGGTGCCCACATGGAGAGCAAGGGAATACAGTTCAAACTTTTGCAATCAGGCGCCCACCTGGAGAGTAAGGGAATACATTTGAAGTTTTGGCAATCAGGCGCCCACTTGGAGAGCAAGGGAATACAGTTCGAGTTTTGGCAATTAGGCGCCCACCTAAAGAGAAAGGGAATAAAGTTGAAGTTTTGGCAATCAGGCGCCTACCTAGAGAGCAAGGGAATACAGTTAAAGTTTTGGCCATCAAGAGCCCACCTGGAGAGCAAGGGAATACAGTTAAAGTTTTGGCGATCAGGCGCCCTCCTGGAGAGCAAGGGAATACAGTTAAAGTTTTGGCAATCAGGCGCCCACCTGGAGAGCAAGGGAATATAGTTTAAGTTTTGGAAATCAAGCGCCCACCTGGAGAGCAAGGGAATACAGTTCGAGTTTTGGCAATCAGGCGCCCACCTGGAGAGCAAGGGAATACAGTTGATGTTTTGGCAATCAGGCTCCTGCCCACCTGGAGAGCAAGAGAATACAGTTGAAGTTCTGGTAATCAGGCTCCCAGCTGGAGAGCAAGGGAATACAATTAAAGTTTTGGCAAGTAGGCATCTACCTGGTGACTAAGGGAATACAATTAATGTTTTGGCGATCAGGTTTCTACCTGGAGAGCAAGGGAATACAGTTAAAGTTTTGGCAATCAGGCACCTATATGGAGAGCAAGAGAATACAGTTCAAGTTTTGGTGATCAGGCGCCCACCTGGAGAGCAAGGGGATACAGTTAAAGTTTTGGAAATCAGGCACCCACCCGGAGAACAAGGAGTAGCAGTTCAAATTTCAAGGAAAAGTAGTTTTGAAGAAGGACAAGTTCAGCAATCAAGCGCCCACCTGGAGAACAAGGGAAAACGGTTCATTGTTTCGAAGGAAGACAGTTCAAGTTTTGGCAATCAGACACCTACCCGGAATAAGGGTATTCACTTCAGAATGCAATTCAAGTCAGCAACAAAATAAGCTCGCGGCAAGAATACGAGTCAACAGTCCAAGATGATCAACGAAAGTTAGTCACAATCCAGAATATAAAAAAAAAAGAAAGGCAAGAAGTGAATCCAAATGCAGAAGTTGATGAGAGATGTGAGCTGCTCAAGACATGACTGAAGTCACAAGCATGGTATGTCCGGTTTTGATCCGAAAAGTTGAAGAAGAATGAACTAGCACCTACAACTAGCAAGCGTCAAGGTTCAAATCCAAAGTCTGCATGAAGAACCATTCAAAGCTCAAGATCAAGCTTCAGAAGACTTATAGATAGGAATCTTGTAACTCATAGTTGACAGTCTTAGTTAGTCTTTTCATTTTTTGATTTTGATGTAATAACAAGACCGCGAGCCGAAACCTCGACGAAATGGCACCTCGATTGGCTCTCCACCTCGGTATACTCTATCAACTCACTCACTTATGAACTACACGTGGCCTGATTCCTTTATAGCCAAGGATATGTAGGCAGATCAGATACCAGGGCTCGGTCACATTCCCCCTTTCTCTTAGTTTTAGTCTCTCCAAATAAGGGTCGGGTCAAAAAACCTGTCTAGTCGTTCTTTGTCTGAAAACTCTTCGCGTTCCCAGTCAAAGAGGGGCAGCTGTAGACATGTGATTTTTGACCCTCCCCAAGATTTTTTACATTTTAGCATGTAAATATTTAGTTTAGGCTTAATATCGCTATTTCAACTAATTTTGACCTTTTACTTTATTTTATCACAAAATAAAAATTATAAAAATATTTCTTCTTTTTAGTTGCTTTTAGTTTATATACTTTTCGTAAAACTAAAAATATATAAAAAAATAGTACCTTAATTTTATTTTAATATGATATTTAAAAATACTAAAAAATAAGTTTATTTTAACGATCAGTCTTATCTTAATAGTTATTTTACTTAAGTAGGATTAATTGATAAATGAGGTCGTATTTTTAGTCTTGTTCACGGAGAAAGAATAAAATTTGGGTTCAAACAACCCATTTTTTAAAGCCTAATTTTGGACCTAGCCCATAATTCCTAGGCCCATACCCCCTAACCTAAAATAAACCTATAAAACAAGCAGGACTCTAAGACCTAATGCTAGATCCCAAGAGCTGAAACCCTCCGTTACACCCAAAACAATCCGTCCCATCATCTTCAGCATAGTAGACAATAGCAAAGGAAAAAAAAGGAACATAGTTCAAAAATAAGGGCTACTCTTTCCTTGGCTTGAAGCTTCAGCCACATACCTTCAAAAAAGGGCTCTAAATCCTCCTTCATCTCTTAATAGACACACACATAGATACACAACCGCCTAGACCAGCAGTGCATCCAGCCTTCACCTTCAATCTGACGGGAAAGTTAATCCGGCGACCCCCTCAGTGAGTCCAGCGAAACGGAGCTCAAACTCAGCAGTAAACCTAGCTCCGAAAATGACCTAAAACTACATAAAATCAGTTTGAAAATCAGCTCGAAATCGTTCGTTCAACTCATTCGATTTAAATAGTTTGAGGTTCCATTACCGGTTCGAGATTCGGTTCGTTAGCTTTTTTTGGTTTGTTGCATCGAAAACTTTCTTTCATTATATACGTTGAAGATATGCAGAAATAAAGGCCCCCCTCTTTTCCATGTCTATTACTCCTTTTGATCTTATACATATGTGATATTTAGTTTAATGTGATTTTAAAAATATTTGATGTTTAACCACCGTTTGGAGTTTAGTTGTTTGGAATTGAATAGATGGTTTGTTAGTATTTGGGCAGAATTTCATTGATTAACAAAAGCAACAAGATATTCTTCATTTTGTTGGATTTGTCTTTACTAAGAACTTAACGAATTAGAAAAGGTAAATTGAGATTTCAATGTCATATAAACTGTTTACAATTTAACTTGTGCTAAAATTTGTCAGTGTTGGTTTATATTAAAAAAGAGATTCGATTGGCATTTCCGGCAGTGAAGATGTGTTTGGGTTCGATTTGGGGCGGTTGTTTCAAAGACTGGGATTGATAGCACTGAATTCATTCTTTATATTGTTGTTTAACAATTTATATCACCAATTATTGAATGATGAGCTTTATCTAATTAATACACTTTTCGATTGTTTTGTTTTCCAAAAAAAAAGGGGTGAATTTTGGCATGCCGTATGCTTTGAGATGGTGTTGGAAATAATTTTGTTGTTCATTATTCTTATTCTCGTTAATTGGGGTGTTAGGAGTATGATTAGGTCGATCACATCCGGGTAGGCGAATCTCTAGGCGCGCTTTCAATTTATTATCGTTATCATGTATATATTCGCGTGACATGATTATGGTTTAAAAATAAATATTCATAGAAAATTCTTTTGGCGCAAATTAGTCCATCGTCGTGATTGTGGACATGTTCGCGTGACATAATTACAATTCCTTAATGATAGATTGAGCTGTGCCATCCATAATTTAATCATATATGGCCCTCGTATTAATTTCATAACTTAGATATAAAAATGACAAATGTTCGTAGTTTGCTTTAGGCACGTTTAATTTACTATCGTGGTTGTGGACACGTTCGCGTGACATGATTACGATCTCTAAAAACAAAACCGGAGTATGCGTTCGTGCAACTTTGGCCAATTTTTTTTTAATATTAATAAAGCATTATTAATTATGGACACATTCACGTGACATAATTTTTGACGCGCCAAACAAATGGGTACACGTACGCGTGACCCATTTCAAGATAATTTTGTTAATTTAAAAGAGGTAAAAGGGTAAATGCACATAGGTTCTAAAATGAGTATTAGATAATTTTATTTAGCCAAGTATGATCAAAGCGACCGTGCTAGAACTACAGAACTTGGGAATGCCTAATTCTTCTCCCGGATTAACAGAATTCCTTACCCAGATTTTTGTGTTCGTGGACCGTAAATAAGAGCCAACTTCCTCGATTCGGGATTTAATCGGTAATTTGGGACACCATAAATTATCCAAGGTGACAACTCTATTTTTAATATAAATAATCTAGTTTCGATTGTCACTTAAATTGAAAAAAACTCCTTTATACCCTTTCGGGGGTAAAAAAAGGAGGTGTGACAGAGGGTCCTCCCTAAGTACTACAATAAAAGACTAGCTGAGGAAGTAAGGGAGAATGATTCAACCTAAGCCCGGTGACCTAAAGAGGAAATGGTCTTATAACAACAGTCTCACAACAACATTGTATGCACTCCATAAGAAAGTGGCACCTACCGTGGATAATGAACGGGAAGTAAAATCAGAAGTAATATTCAAGATCATATGAATTGTATGGAATTCCAATATGTGTTGGAACTAAGGTAAGCTAAGTATGCACTCGACAAGGGGACAGAAAGACCAGGAAAAGTAACTGCCTAAGATTAAAGAAAGTTGAGAATGAATCAAAGGAATTATTCGATCAATGATCCATAGTTAGTTACGTTATGAATGCACTTAAGATTTCAGAGAATTACCCATGCAACATATATGTTGACAATCATACAGCTGTAGAAGATTTCAGTATAAGTTAAAAGAAAGAATTGAGCCCAGGTCATACATAAAGGATAAAATTGTTAGAAGATTGTATCATGGATATTCCATACCATCCATGTAAGGCTAAAATAATAACTAATACTATAAGCCACTGATCGAGAGATAGATTAAGCCTACATAAAGGCTGATTAGAAGGAGGAAGGAACTAAAGAGTTACAACAACGAAGTAAATCAAGAGTCTGATTATTGGACCTAGAAAATTATTGAAATTATGATTGAGAACATTGCAGGATCACTCTTAATATTAGAGGTACAAGAGAGATAGTATAATAGCCATATTCTATAATGGTCTACGATAAAGTCAGTTAGAAGAGTACCCGCCTCATAAAAAATCAGTATGAAGCACCCACCGAATTGTGTATACACCAGAGGTGCAACTATTATAATAGAACTTCAAGTTATGGACGTGAATTATACCTATATGTGAGGAAGGTAATGAAAGAGATAGAAGATACGATGCAAGATTTAAGGAAAGTAAGGTAAAGATGAACAACATATGAGACACTCAGGTGCACAAGGTTGTGAATAATTTATACTTCAGATAAAGGGCTTGAAGCATTAGGATTCAGTATCCAAGGAGGATAGCAATGTCATTAGTGGTATATATTCCAGCCTATGGTTTCTAGGTACCGAGGGATCTAGACAAGAGACTAAAGAAGAGTTAGATACGATGTGATGTCTTGCTTGATGTTCCAGAATAATATAAGGGAATCTATGGTGCAAGCAAGTTGAAGGAAGGTGGCGAATAGTATAAATAAATACGTATAGGTCGCAGGCTAAAGTATAGTAAAGCGACGAGGTTGTATGACAAGAGTAAGGATGAGAAAGGGAGAGTGAGAAGGTGACGAGAATGGATAGGTCCTCAGGATTAAGCCCATGAAAATAAGAGAGCTGATGGTTTCTCTAAGTTATAGAAAGCTTAGTATCGCCGCTAAGTGGATCAGGAAAATCACTTCGAATATTCCTCGATGCAACGTAAGCCTAAGTAGCAATGTTTTATGTGAGAAGTCTCAAGATATTAGTGGTAGATTGTAGATCAACATTGAGGTAAATCAACAATGGATGGATAAAAGTTACAAAGTTAAAATGAGATATAGCAATATTCGTAAGTTTGAAAAAGTACACCTATAGATGCCAGAGGGACATCTTATCAAGCTCTGTATATTCTTACAAAGTGAGGCCTAGATATTAGCTAAATGCCGGAGGAAAGAGGAGAGAAGAGTCGCATAGGCACACATACAAGGAAAAAGTCGTACATGCTGTATGACAGAAGGTAGCAAGAGTTACGAGATTGGAAGAGTTTCGACCGCATACCATGGTGTGAGAAAGAGGCCTAAAGGGGGAAATATCCTAGCATATGAATTTATTCAACAAACAGTAGCCTAAATGGCAAGAAGAATATTAAAGTATTCGCAAGAGCAATGGATTATGAGAATGATAAGTGCATCAGTCAACATTTGAGGATGAATTCAAAAGGGGGGGAATGATGTTACACCCCATATTTTCGTACGTGAAAGTGCATAAGTGAATTGATGAAAGCTCAGGAATGAGATGTTACATCCCGTATTTTTAGACGTTGATGTTTTGTTGTAAGTTAATTGATGCAAGTTTGGGGATGAGATTATTTTGGGCTTATGAGTATTATGCTATTTCAAACAAGTGATAAGTAAATTCGTGAAGGTGAGAGGGTAAGAGAATCGAAGACAGTGAGTTTCATCGAATTTTGTCAATTTGGGATAAAATAAGGTCCGAGCTATAATACCTGGTATTTACGGACTAGTACCATACAAGGTACCACATGACCATGATAGTAAGGTATATAAAGTGTGTTAAAAGTGAATAGTATTTTAAGTAATTCGAGATAATTCTTAATTATATGGATAATTGGTTAATTATGGAATAGTGGGAGATTAATTAAGATCTTGGGATAATTTTAAAGACCCCCAAACGTGGCAGCAATGTTGAGTCTTAATCAAGCCAAAATTGTGACTCCTTGGCTTAGATTGCAAGGTGGAAAAATTTGAAAAAGTCTTTGGCCAACTAAGCCACAAAGTGGGGCCCACAAGCTTACAACTTCTAGAGATCTCTTATCTTATCAAGGTTGGATACTAAAATTTCTAAAGTAAAGGATGAGGGCTCAAATAGTTGGTTTGACACTTCATAACATGATAAGAACGAGAGATTTCATATTATTTTGAAATTTATCCATTAAAGAGAGATTTGGGATTCTTAAGACATGTATCCATTAAAAAGAGATTTGGCATATATATATATATATATATATATATATATATATATATATATATATANTTTTAAGTAATTCGAGATAATTCTTAATTATATGGATAATTGGTTAATTATGGAATAGTGGGAGATTAATTAAGATCTTGGGATAATTTTAAAGACCCCCAAACGTGGCAGCAATGTTGAGTCTTAATCAAGCCAAAATTGTGACTCCTTGGCTTAGATTGCAAGGTGGAAAAATTTGAAAAAGTCTTTGGCCAACTAAGCCACAAAGTGGGGCCCACAAGCTTACAACTTCTAGAGATCTCTTATCTTATCAAGGTTGGATACTAAAATTTCTAAAGTAAAGGATGAGGGCTCAAATAGTTGGTTTGACACTTCATAACATGATAAGAACGAGAGATTTCATATTATTTTGAAATTTATCCATTAAAGAGAGATTTGGGATTCTTAAGACATGTATCCATTAAAAAGAGATTTGGCATATATATATATATATATATATATATATATATATATATATATATATCAATTTCGAACAAAATTTCACGGTATCGCAAGAACGTGAGATTTGGCAATTATAAGGGAAGATAGTGTAATCTTTCTCAGGAATAATCAAACAGATTATTCCCTATTTTGATCTCGTCGTCACATGTTTTGTCGCGATTGATGTGTGTTAGAGGGAATGTCAAGAGAATCAGTTCAGGTATGTTAAGGCTATCCCTTCTATCTTTTTGGCATGATCCAAATGATACAAAAGAAACGAGCAAATGCACAACTTTCATAAACGACTCTATTTATAGAAATACTAGGGGTCCCTATGTTCTTGATTCCCCATGTAACATATTATTATATCTTCTATTCATGGGTCTCAAAATAATACGCAGTTTATAAATTTTATCCAAAAGGAATATGTGAGATTATTAAAATATTTTCATGCATTTATACATGTACATCGATCAATGACCAGATGACGTTATAAACGCATATTTATATGTGTGTGTATATATATATATATATATATATATATATATATATATATATATATATATATATATATATATATATATATGTATATACATATATATACATATATATATATATATGTATATGGGATATGTGATAAGATTACGACGTTATATATGCACCACCACCTGATTAGCTGGTATACGTTGATGATTTTGCCCACAGTGGCCGAGATGATATAATGAGATGCCCTCGGATGCTTGATGATATTATGAACACATGTACTTATGCACGACATGACACTATAAGTATTTTATGATTTATAGAATTGTCAAGACTTACACGTTGAGTCATTTACTCTATATTTCTTCCATGTCTTTTATGTACTTATTTATGTGCCTTACATACTCGGTACATTATTCGTACTGGCGTCCATTTTGCCTGGGGACGCTGTGAGCATGTGATTTTTGCCTCGCTTGAATTACTCCTATAGAATTCTTAAAACTAGGATTTTTCTTTTATTATTTGATTTTTAGGCTTTAATTGCATGATTTGTATTCGTTTGCATTTTTGTGTGCATTTTTAATTGATATAACTCATAAAAAAATATAAAAATATAGCATTTGCATTTAGGATCTCATTTTTATATTTTTAGTTCTATTAGCTAATTAACATCACAAAAAATAAGAGAAAATAACAAAAATAGTCCTTTTATATTTTTACTTTTAATTTTTCGATTTTTTCTTAATTTTCTTTTTAAATTAAGATTTAGTTAATTTTAGAAAATTATATTTAAATCAGGTCTTTGTTATTTTTAATTTTGTATTTAACAAAATCAACAAAAAATATAATAATATACAAGAAAAGAAGAGAAAAATAAAAAAAAATTTAATTAAAAGCAAAATGGTTGTTTTATTAAATACCGATGTTTTGGGCCAGTTTTCAAATAAATCAACAGCCCAAGCCAACCCCCAAGGAAACCAGGTCAACAAGCCCAAACCCGAGCCCAAATGCCCGGTCTAGTCCCTTTAGTGACTAAACGACCCCGTTTCGCTGGCTTTTAATCACGACAGTTGGATCTCATCAATCCAACGGTCCGGAACTAACAAGGTTTTGAGTATTTATATGTCCAAACAAGACCTTAACCCCCTCAGGACCCCTACCTTACCATCTCTCATAACTATCTAACCTCCGGTGTAAAGCCGCCTAGCACCACCGCCCTCCGCCGTCTGCCGCAGGCCGGAAATCGCCTCCGCCGGCGGCGATTCTCGGATGACCCCCAAAATTACACCATACCTTCCCCTTCACCTCCCCATTCCATATCCACCCTCTGTTTTCTTCGAATCCCTCCTGAACTTGTCGAATATTCAAAACAGTGGTCGCCGCCTCCGCCACGTCCGATAGCGCCACCTCCAAATCTCACCAAATTAACACCATATGACCTCCTTACACCCTCTTTACGAATCCACAGCCCATAGCCTTCGAATATCACCTGAGTTTCTCGAATTTCAAATCGTAGAATGGCAGAACCCTAGAAGTTCGAGTTTGTTGATTTCTTCCCAATTTCTTGAGTCCAAAAACTAATTTGAGTCACAAAATAATGCTTCCGTTTGTTCTTGGGACTCGAATCGGAATCCAGCCCCTGTTCAAGCCTTACATAGGTAAGTTTTTCTTTTCTTTCTTCTTTTATTTGAATTCCTTGTTTTCTGTTAACCCATTCATCATTGCAGTGTTCTAGGTCTTTAAGTTTATTTTTGATTAGCTTTAGTTTGATAACTCAATTAGTATAGTTGCATATTCTCTGATTTTTGTTCTTTGGTTATGTTTTTAATTAGTTTCCTTGATTCACACTGCTTGATATTTTTGCTGTTTGATTCTTGATTGTTCTGTTTGGTTCTTAACTTTTCTGTTTAATCCGGTAATTGATTCTGATTGGTCTTAATTTTTTGATTAGTTCATAACAGTAGTCTCTAATGTTTGATTAGAATTAATTCAGGTTTTAGTTAGGATAATTAGACTGTTAGTTTAATTTTGGGAAGGGTATGGTTATAATTAGAAAATGGTTTGGTTATAGCTGAATATTCCCAGCCCTCTTTTGACTAACTATGGTCAGTTTTGACCAAGTCCAAAGGGCTAGGATTAGTTTGACATATGTTAGTAATTTTAGGACTAATTCAAGGGCAGTATAGGTAGCTCAATTAGAGAATAATGCAATAACTAAATTGGAACCCCCTAGAACCTTCTAAAAGGGGGTTCTAATTTGAAATTCAGGAAGTTGGTAATATAACTTGACCAACAAGGCATGAATTGAGGGACTAATTAGCTAAAAATAAAATTAAAAGAGGGGGGAAAGGGTGTAAAGGCAAGTGTTATCTATAAAAGGGGAAATACCCTTGCCTTACAAGGCAGGTTTTAAAAAAGTTGGAGAAATCTGAAAATTTTAGAGCTGGAAAAATTCAAAAAAAAAAAGGGTTTTAGAGAGAGTTACAGATCTGAAAACATTCAAAAAAAAAAAATTCAAAAGTTTAGAAGGTGGAAGAGATCCCAAAATTTGGAATTCAAATCGAGATTTGGAAGCATAAAAAGACTGGAAAGTTTCTGCAACTTCCGGCAACAAAAACTCTAGAAATTACTATTCCATTGAATTTTCTCATAGTGATCTAAGTTGAAAATGGCTTAAGTCTTCCTTTGGTTTTGGTAGTTGAAGTTTCAGAAGTTCCTGGGCTTATTCCGAGTCTATTTTGGATCATTCAAGTTTGTTTTTGGTTGTTTGTTGGTGCTATTTCTCTGCAATTAGTTCCTGGGCTGCTGTGATATTATTTTGGGGGTTTAAAGCTGATTTTATTGCTGCTTAGCTGATCCTCTATTTCTTCATTTCTATTCCAATTTCCAGGTACACATCATGAATCCACTTTGATGTAGCTCTCAAGTTTTGGAAATGAAATGAAGTGCTGCACGATTTCTTTGTTGATTTTCATACTGTATTTCTAGTAGTTTCAGGACTTCACTAGATTTTCATTTGTAATTAACTTGGACTGTTGAACTATACCTCATTTCACTCATTCATGATAATTCTAGTAGTATTTCTGATTTACTGTAATTATAGTAGTGTTAGTAGTGTTAACTCATGCTTGTTAGATGTTTGAAGGGGTTAGTATTGCAGTAATTAGTTCCATGTGTATAGACTCGAGATCCCTGGGTTTGAAATATATGCATCCTATTTAGTTAAAATGGTAATCACCTTAGTTTCGTCACTACATTTTAGAGATTGTTATAGAAATCCATTACTTTTAAACCAGATTAGTTTACAAGCGTGAAAATTGAACTAAACACAGCAGGTTTCTGATAAGTATTACAATTTAAGTGTCTGTTAGTGAATGGTCTATTAGGTTATAAATTGTGAGATTTAATTTCGATTCAGGATCAGTATTACAAGGTCTCATTTAAAATCAATATTTAATTTGGGCTCTTGTTTTGGGCCAAAGCTCAACAATTGGCTGGAAAGAAATTTAAGGCCTTTTGGACTAGGTCTAACGTGGCCTTAATTAAATAATAAGAAGCCCAGACATTATCAATCCCCTTCTGAATTGGCTCTTCTCGTGGGTTTGTACACTGATCAGGGCTCGGGGTTTTGAGTATTAGCTTCTAGCTTGCCTTCAATTTGGGCTTGTGATTGAGACCCAAACTATGAACAACTTGATTGAATAAAGCTAAAATGTTATTTCCTTCCCATGGGCTACTTCGAGGCCCAACCTGCTGAAAGTTTTATTTTCCCTACTAAAGTTATTGGATTTGATGATTTAAAAATTGAATTATAGGCTTTGGCCTTTCAAGTTAAGTACCAAACTTGAATTAAAGGGAGTTTTCAATAATGAAGATCCTTTTGTTTGGGTTTGGACTTGATCTTGCGGCCTAAGTTTGTTTGAATGCTTTTAATAATAGCTCGTTAATAATGTTAATTAATTAGGACTTTAGAGAAAATCTTTAATAGAGAATAATAGTCCCTTTTAGGATGGCCTTTAAAATAAAACGAGGTGTGCCGCGCCAAATAAAATTCATAAATTGCGTGGTCCTCTTTAATTACCTTTATAAAATATTTAGCAATCGGATAAGACGTTTAGCAAATTTCCATGGCTCCCCGCAAAGATATCAATACGCTAGTTACTTTAGGCGTACCTTTTAATAAATCTACCTTCTTAAACTCGGGTGTGCATTTCATGTGATCCAAATCCAAATCCTAAAATGTTGAATAAAATGTGTTGCGTATCCGAGTGCATTTCATGTGACGTCATCCAAAAATATGTTTTAAACGACGTTCAAACCTTCTTTAAAATTCATAAAAAGCGGTAAATAATTTTAAAATTGCACTATAGGATAAACATGTTTTAAAATCAGATATTAGGCCAATTATAATAGTTTAAGCGAGCGTGCTAGAACAACGGGATTCGGGGGTGCCTAACGCCTTCCCTCGGGTCAACAGAATTCCTTATTCAGAATTTCTGGTTGTAAACTTCATTTGGAAAGTCAAAATTTCCTCGATTTGGGTTTCAAATAAACCGGTGACTTGGGACACCAAAAGCCAAACCTATCCCAAGTGGTGACTCTGAATCGAATAAATAATCCCATTTTGAATAATGTCACTTAAATTGGAAAAACTCCCTTATACACTATCTCTCGAGGTAGGTATGTAAAAAAAGTAGGTGTGACAGCTCTAGTGACTCTGCCGGAGATACGAAACCAGAACTTCGATTCAGGGTTCAAGAATTCGCGCTTAGAATAGCTGTTATGATTGGCTTTATCTGTTATCTGATTTTCCTACATGTTTTATGCTAAATGTGCTAAATGCTTTACCACTTTGATATTTGGTGAACTGTATATATAAACTGCTGCGAAACCCTTCATCTCTCCGAGTCTTCTACATCATGGAGAAGGGTGCACTTCGTGTGACTTCTCTTCAGTTTAGAGTCTTATCCCATTTAGAACGAGGTTCGGATAAGTTGCTAAGCCGGCGGAGCTTCTGTATCCCCGGTACGCTACCCCTCCCCCCCGGCTCGAGTTGTCCGCTCGGGTAAGCCAGGTCTAGAACAATAAATCCAGGGCTTAAACCTAGTATAACAAAGCCTCATGCTGGATCCCTAGTAGGAACATTTGTTTTCATCATGTGCATTTGACTTAGGGGACTCAACACAGGGGTTGGGTCCGTCTAGGACAGGTGACCTGAAATGAAAAGACCATCCTGATGCATTTTATGTGCTACTTGTGAATTTATTTGCTCGGCTTTGCATGTTGACCATCTTGTACATAATGGGAGAGAATTGAACGGAAAATAGCAGTGTTAGGGTTAAGTGATGGTAACCACTTATTTTGAAAAAACCAATATCCAAATAGTACCAAAACTCTGCCGGATTTTTTAAAAAAGAAGAAGAAAGATTTCTTGTTTTCAAAAAATATTTGGTTTTGACAAATCTGCCCGAACTACGCCAGTTTGATTCTCACTAGGTGTGAGATACATAGGCAACCCTCATCGGGTCCAACTTCCTTTTTGTAAAAATATCCCAAAAAATGCCAAATTTTTTATTTTTTGCCACAAATAAGTCGGGTGACGCCATTCTTGTTTTAAAATAAGCCGAATGTCCCTAAAAGGACACCAGAAGGTTGTTTTTGCAAGAACATCCACCCTGAGTCATTTTTAACGGTTAGCGGGCACAGCCTTAAAATCTTCTTCCTCGAAGTGCTGAAAGGATGTATCTGCAAAACTGGGCCTTTGTTTTCCTGAAATGAAAATTTTGAAAAAATAGCCACTTTTTCTTTTGGGTCAAAATAAAGTCTTAAGTCACTTTAAATAAATGTGCAGGATGAGTATGATTAACATTGAACCCTTCTCAGTCCTGAGTGAGATCCCTTTGAAGCTCCACATGTGGTGGAATGACCTAGGAGAGGGTAGCAGAGAAACGATGGTAAAGATTCTAGGTGGCCTCGTCGGATTATTGAACATTAAGCTAAGGCCGGATATTATTGAAGCATTGATACCTTTATGGGACCCAACTCGCAACGTGTTCCAATTCTCGGACTTCGAACTTATACCAACATTAGAGGAGAATGCGGGATATGCAGGTCTTAACAGAAACCTCAGAAGTCGATATCCATTATCACCGAGACCGATAACCCTCCACATATTTCTGGACTTATTGAGTATTAGCCGGGATGTTCAGGATAAGAATCTATCAGAAGGATATTGCACACTCCATTTCTTGTACTATCGATATGGCAACTTGTGAGGTTTTGAGGAACCCAACACTGTTTTAACACACGTTGGAAACAAAGATAAGTGGGAGGCACGACGAGGCTTAGCTTTCATGGTAGCCTTCTTGGGAGTTGTGGTTTGTCCCCGAAAAGATGGTCATATAGATATCGGCCTCGTAGGAATGCTAGATGTTGTAATAAAGAAAACCAACAGCACGGTGGTTCCGCTGATTGTGTCCAAAATGTATCGAGCTTTGACCATATGCCGAGAAGGGGGAAAATTTTTCCAAGGTTGCAATTTGTTGCTACAGCTGTGGATACAAGAGCACCTCTATCACCAGACCGGTACATGAACTATGGTTTAATCGGGTTGAGCTATATTGAAGAATTTAAAACCCGAGTAACATGTATTGAATGCCCTGAGGGTACCGAGGCTTGGTTATCATGTTTGAGATCTTTGACCGCTGACAAAATTGAATGGGCTTTCGGATGGCTTCCCATTACTGAGGCAGTATACACATCAGCTGAAGTACCTTATATTCTCTTGATGGACATTCGGAGCATCCAACCCTATGCTCCGTACAGGGTCTTGCACCAATTGGGAAGATTTCAAACCGTCCACGGTGATGAAGATATGAGTAAACAAGTCATCAAACTAGGCCCAAAAGCTGCATTTTGAGAAGGGAAAATCCGCCAAATATGGAATGAGTGTAGGTTTCTTGAGCCTAAGACCATAGTGCAGGATCGGGCTAGAGGCAAAGTGGACCCTAAATATTTGATTTGGTTTGGCAAAAGATTCCAAATTCCCGAGAGACCCGCGAAGAGGCCACATGTCCAATAGTTTACTGACGGGGCCCAGATGCAATGGGATTGGTTAGCCAAGGAAAAGGAATTAGGGCTAGAATAGGAGAGTTCGAAAAGCAGGTTTGGGATATTCAGTTTGAAAACAGCTTGCAAGCGGCAGCCGATGAAGGTGACAAGAAGAAACTGACCCAAGAAAATGGGGCTCTTAAGGCTCAGATCCGACAAATGAAAATAGCTGCTAACAACCAAGAAAGAAGTCGGGCCGATGAAAGGTTGATAAGCGGATTGAAAAAGCAAGTCTTAGAGTGCCAGGAAGATTTGGAGAAATTTTAAGGGAATATAGCAAAAATTCGGGCGTAGTGGGCAAAGAAGACAGAGGAGAGGACCCAATTTGTGCAGCAAATGAAAAGAAATTATGAAGGGACTATTACCAATATGAGAAGAAAAGTGAATACCCTTGAGGACGAGGCACCCCAGCAGGCCAAAGACTTCCAGGCTGAGAGGGAGCATTGCTATAGGCTAATGGCCAAAATGGAGAAAGAAATACAGCAGTTACAAGACCACCACTTCCATGACTCCCAGGTGCTAGAAGCCCGCAACCAACAAATAAGTCGACTACTTCAGGAAAAGGGCAGGATTAGAGAAAGAATTAGAGCCATCGCGGATTATATCGTCATGAAATGCCAAGCACGCAAGAGAATGGGTCGTACTACCTTCTTTGCTACGGTGATGATTTTTGTTCGTCAAGTTATGAATGATTTGGAGCAGCTACAAGGGGGTCTTGCACATAGGCCCGCGGCGATGCCGAATGACGCCCCGCGGGCCCCAGAATTTGAAGCTTTAATGTATTATTAGCTATCGAGTTTGTATTTTTGTTATTTTGAATCTGTTTTGTAATTTTCCTTTTTAAGAAAAACAAATAGTTTAGTATCTTTGTAATCAAAGTTTTATTAATGAAAAAGTTGAAAAAATCCCAAAAAATATTTCCTTATTTTGTATTTATTTCAAAAACTATGCTTGGTATGATTCATGCGGGGTCATGATACGTAGGCAATCTCCATAAGATTCGACCATAACCCTAAGAAAAAGGGGAGGGAAGAAAATAAAAGGAAAAACAAGAGTGGAAAAGAAACACAAAAAGAGAAAAATAAGAAAACTGAGAGAATGACAGCAAACCAAAATAAATAAAGGCAAAAATTCTCTGCCTTCTCTCTAGGAAGAAGGGTGAATAGTGATTCTGTCACTATTCATCGGCCATAATTTCGGAATCCGGCAAGGAAACACCACAAGATTGGTCTCAAAAGAACCCCTTATCTTTGGGAACAATCTCCTTTTGATTTTATCCGTAAATATATAACCATTCGCTCCAGATCTTAATTTTCATTTTCTAGTTACTGTAGCAGTAGCTTCTTCTTTGTAACATGAAGTTATTCTGCTTACATTAAATTTTAGTGGATTGTTAAAGAACGTATAGCTTTTGATTATAGTTGGGATTGAAGTTAACAGATCTTAATTTTCAATTGTTATTGTAGCACACAGCTTTTGATCATCTTTATGATCGTGAATTCTAGTATGGTGTCGAGTTGAACAACTATGGATGCCACTGTCTCTCCCCAACCTCCTATGGGGGTTGGAGGGCCTTCCACAACCATTACCCAGCCTTTAAACAATAATTTAGCCACAAAATCACCACTAGATTTCTCCAAATTACCACAACCAAAAGTTCTGAACAATTCCAGCCAAAACGCCAAAGCCACTGTCGAGCCAATTTCAATAAGGCAAGCTGTGTTTGTGAATGGGCAACCTTTAGTGAAGTTTACAGAGGTAGAGGTAGATAGAATGAACATTATCGAGGGATTACAACATGATGTTGTATGCAAATTTTCGTATGGATGGCCAGAATTGGATGAACTTCGACGAATTGTACCTGCACAATGTTACAGTAAAGGTGAATGTAGTATAGGACTTCTCAGAGATAGACATATATTAATTCACTTTACATTATGGCAAGAGTTTTTAGATTTTTTGTCGAAAAGTGTCTACTATGTGAAGGCAAAGGATGGCTTTGATTACCATATGAGAACACTGATATATGACTCGAAATTTAAGGCAGGACAAGAAATGTCGATAGTGATGGCCTGGGTTTCTTTTCCCAGCTTGTTGCCTACATTTTTTGTTAAAGTAACCTTGTTTTCTTTAGCATTAGCTGTGGGTCAACCATTTTAATTGGATATGGCAACAGTTAATAAGACTCGTCCAAGTTGCGCGAGAGTTAAGGTACTTGTCGATTTGTTAGCTGACTTACCAAAGAAAGTTAGGATGGACATCGAACATGAAACTACTGGAAACGTGAGGTCTGAATGGGTGAACATCAAATATGATTAACTCCCAAAATACTGTAAAGAGTGTAAGTTATAGGGCCATGATATGATTGAGTGTTGGAGGATTCATCCTGAGCTAATGGATAATAAAGCTACAGATGCTGGAAATGTAGCTGTACGACGAGGTGATGTAACTGCTTTCCAAAATAATCAAAATGGACCTTTGATGATTTTGTTGAGTGGAAAAGTGGTAGGTAATGTGAATGGTAATGGAAATGAACAATGGAAAGAGGTGCGATATAACCATAACAAGATCAAAGCAGTGGTTATTCATGAAGGTAAGCAATCCAAGAAGGGCAATGAGGTGGTACCAGTTGCTAATAAGGTTGATGGAAAAGTACAAAATGGTAAAGAGTTGGTGCCAGTTGTTAATGTCGATGCAGGACAAGTACAAACTGATAACAAGTTTGCACTTCTTCAAGGAGAAGAAAATTCAGTACAAGAACAGACACAAAACAATTCTAATACTGGTGTGAATCAAAAGGCAGTACGGGACAAACAACTAGCAGTCATCGAAGAGGTTCATGAAGTTATTTAGTTGGATAAGGCTTCTCCAGTTAAAGGAGGGAATTAGCTGGCTTTGGTAGAAAATAGTAGAGTTAATCATAGCCCTTCTCCTACTGCAGACAAGAATAGTCATAACAAATTACCAAAGCTAAATCCTGAAGCAAATGCTTTTATTCCTACTGACAAAAGAAATGGGAGTGATGGACAAATCCAAAAGGAGACCACATCTCAGTGGGTAAGTACAAACTTTACAAATGAGGTTATGGTTGCTACTAATCGCTCATGTCAGGACATACGATCACAAAATATCAATACAGTTAATTTAGTGGAAGAAAAAATGGAAAGTGATAGGCTGCAATTAACTGGAGGAAAATTATGGAAAGATCAAATAGAAGAAGGATCTGAGGAAGGAGAAATATCTGATGCAATGGAAGCAAATGATGTATTTACTGATGAGGAAGTGGATGAACAAGATCAAAGTGTCAATGGAAAGGCCAAGGATGATACTGGTACTAATAATGAATCGATTGAACAAGATTCAGCAATTCATATGGATGGAGAGCAAAAGGAGAATGCAACTGATCATAGAGACAAAGGTGAAAATATAGGCAATACGTATGAGCAGGTTACAGATCAGCAATACCAGATTACTCAGAATGAGCAGAAGGGTGAAACCAAAATCAGTAATCAGATACAACAAAGTTTTACAACCTGAGTTGACCAGCAACAAATCGTGCAATCTGGACAGAAGCAAAGCGTTACATCCATTCAAGCTATGGTAGAGGATGAGAGATTTTTTTGGGATGCAATGCCGAGTTCCAATGCTACACAATCTGTGAATCTGGTGAGATACTTATATGAAAAAGGAGAGGAAGATCCAAGTTTCCTATACTATCGACAAATTGATTTAACACCTGAGCAAATCAAAATAACTAATGAGTCTCGTGCAAGAGATAAAAGATATGCCGACAAGGTGAGAGAGGAAGGAATTGGTAGGCGACTTCCAATGAGAGTTGCCAAACAAAAGCAGGCTATCCCAACTACATCTACGAGGTCCAACCGTTCAAAAAATAAAAGATGATTTTTAAATACATTTTGAACACGACTGAGGAAAACGACAAAG
This sequence comes from Nicotiana glauca, assembly GCA_026770625.1. NCBI lineage: Eukaryota > Viridiplantae > Streptophyta > Magnoliopsida > Solanales > Solanaceae > Nicotiana > Nicotiana glauca. The sequence continues at coordinate 82,846 of MU784636.1, forward strand.
AATTGCAAATTGAAGATTTTACAAGTTTGGAAAAGAAGGGACAAGAATCAAATTGGTACTACATTTTATTTTACCACTTTCTCAGTATCATTATTTATAATATCATCATAGAGTATATTATAAACTCAGTGATGATCATTGAATATTTGGTACTTTCCACTTCTTATTTTTTACATGCTTGCTAGTAGGTGAGGGTTTTTATGCCTCAATAGGATTGGTAAGGTAAGGTAAGGTTTAGCCTGGTCTGTGTTGCCTTTGGCCTATGCCTTTGGGAAATTATCCACACGGCTGTGAGATTATATGCCCTCGTGAGACTTAGCCGGCAGCTACGACATAAATCCTCTACATGAGGCTGCCATCATAAGGCAATGTGAGGCGCAAAGGAGTGATTATATAGCCAAGGTATATAGGTAACAATACCAGTGCTATTGTCCCCCATTATTTGTAATTTTCCTAATTGTTGTATTTTTTTATATATAAAAACTAGTCCTAGGCGCTTGCCTAGCGGATTGCTAAAAAAAAAAAGAAAACCGAGGGAAAGAAACCATGACAAAGGCAAAGGCAAGAATGAAAGAAAAGAAAAATGGAGAGGAAAGAAAAATGAGAAATGAGAGAAAAAACAGAAAAGCAAAGAAAAGGCAAGGAAAAAGAAATCAAAAGAAAATAAATTGTAAAGGAAAAGCCGGGATGACACATGCAACCGTTGCAAACATGTAGACACCTGTTAACTGTATAGGTGCATCACACCCCAATGTGCGATTACCTATCTGTTACTTGTCTCAAACTAACCGTTTGTTGCTGTCAATTCCAACTTAGGATTTTAGAAACGGTGGTTGGTTTGTGGTAAACTGGCATCACATCAGTATTTTACTAGATCAAAAGGGAGCGTAGAAATGTCGTCTGAAATGACCTTGCCAACGATTCTCATCCCTGAAGATAGCCCCATCTCGGGGATCCCGACCTTCGAGTCTGCAGCAGCCGAAGAAAATCGGATCTTACGTCTCCGGGTCATCGAGATGTGGGATGCATGGACTAACGGAAGGGAGCCTCCAAGTGCTATCCCCGACTTTCCTAAATTGTTCCCTAGATCCGGGGGGTACTTCTAACATTCCCATCAGTCATCCGAATACCCCATTGGGACAACCCACCATATCCGCTCACTTTGTAGGAACAGCTTCTGAGGTCCGCCCCCAGGTGTTCACATCAGGAGTAGCCCCCAATATCTTTACCGCTCCTCCATGCTCCGCCACAACACAGCTTTGCTGCCCAAGCCTGCTTTTGATCCCTCGGTCTTCACTTTCCAAAATCCTATTTTTCAAGCAAAGCCTTCTCAGTATTCCACATATACCTATCCGCAGCCACCCCCATTTGAGTTCACGCCCGGACAAGATAAAACTCCTAAAACTCCCGTACAGGTTGAGATGGCAGAAATGATGAGGAGCCTGGAGCAAAGCCTAAAAAACATGCAAGGTTTAGGCGGGCAGAAAAGTGTTGCCTATACTGATCTGTGCATGTTCCCTCACGTGCACCTACCTATGGGATTCAAAACGCCGAAGTTTGAGAAATATGATGGGCATGGCGATCCTATTGCTCACCTCAAAAAATATTGCAATCAATTGCGTGAAGCTGGCAAAAAAGAGGAGTTGTTAATGGCTTACTTTGGAGAAAGCTTGGTAGGCATAGCCTCAGAATGGTATATAGATCAGGACATTGCTCGATGGCACATTTGGGACGATCTTGCCAGAGATTTTGTTCGACAGTTTCAGTACAACATAGATATTACGCCAGACAGGAACTCCCTGGTGAATCTGAAGAAGAAATCCTCAGAAAGTTTTCGGGAATATGCGATTAAGTGGCGCGAGCAAGCATCGAGGGTAAAACCTCCCATGGATGAAGTGGAAATGGTCACTGTATTTCTTCAGGCCCAGGAAGTTGATTACTTCCAGAACATGATATCAGCTATGGGCAAACATTTTGCAGAGGCTATTAAGATCGGTGAGATGGTGGAGAATGGTCTGACAACAGGTAGAATCTTAAGCCAGTCAGCCATTAGAGCAACCTCCCAAGCCTTTCAAGGTGGGTCTGGAGGAATGGCGAAGGGTAAGAAAAAAGAAGAAACGTCTATGGCAGCATCAGGTGCAAGAAGGCATCGCGCTCCTAGACCCATGTTTTTCGAAAGAACCCCTCAACATTACTACCCTCACCATGACATGGCTTATGCTCCTCAATTGTATGCGGTCATGAACGCTCAACCCTTTACCTGGCCGCAGCCAGATGCCAATAGAAATCAAGCTCCATTCCCAAGAAATCAACCTCCCCACCAAAACCACTATAATCCTCGTCCTCCGCAAAATAACTTTCCTCCCCGTGAGCCACCCAGGAGACAAAATTTTACCCCAATTGGTGAATCTTACTCTAATATATTCCCGAAACTTGTCCAAATGGGTCTATTGTAGCTGGTTCCCCAAACAAGGCATAATCCAATATCGCTTGCCTTTAGAGCCGGTGTCAGTTGTGCTTATCATTCAGGGTAGAAGGATATGATACAAATGACTGTTGGACCTTGAAACGAGCGGTGGAGAACTTAATAGAGCAGGGAAAGATAGTGCTGAGGGACGAGGAGGTCCCAAACGTGACTAACAATCCATTGCCAGCCCACAATAATGGGCCAGTGATTGGGATGATCTGTGAGGATAAAGAGTTTAATCCGACATTAAAGGCCATCATTGTTATTGCTGATGCAGAAAGATAGCCAAAGGTTGCCCCAAAGCAAGATAAAGGGGAAATGAAGAACAAAGTCACCAAGACAGAATCTGAAAAGAAAGCTGAAACAAGAACAGAGGCAATACCTCCCAAAAATGGAATTCTCTATGTGCCACGAGGCCGCCAAGAAAAGCAGCTGATTGTGAGCCCTCCAAAGAAATTTGAATTGAAAAAGGGAACACAAGTGTACGTACCCAAGAGAGCCTATGTGGTGCGGGGGACAATCAAACCATCAGGGCTGAATGAGCCCGTGGTTATTGGACGCGCACCAAAGAAGCCTATGACGAACCCTGCTGCGGTGCCATGGAATTATCATCAGATGATGGTTACTTATAAGGGTAAAGAGATCTTGGGAGAACTTTTAGAAAATCCCTCTGTTAAAAAATACTCAAACATAGAAGAGGTAAACAATGCCACTCAAAAGCGTTTTCTGTCTAAGAAGCCCTTAAGTCCTGAGGAAGCAGAAGCTTTCTTCCAGAAGATGAAGATGGCCGACTATGAGGTGGTCGATCAATTGCGAAAATGTCCAGAACAAGTATCCTTGCTGTTATTGCTGATGAAATCCCCTGAGCATCAAAAGGTTTTAATGAAAACTCTGAACGAAGCATACGTTCCAGCTGAAACTTCGGTAGAACAACTAGAAATAATGGCGGAAAGGTTCTTTTCTGTCAATCAGATTTTATTTAGCAAAAATGACTTGCCTCTAGAATGAGTTGCTCACAACAAAGCCTTGCACTTAACGATCAAATATGAGGGATATTATGTAAAGTGAGTCATGGTAGGCGTAGGTTCAGGGGTATACATTTGCCCACTCTCCACACTGCAACGTATGGAAATCGGGAATGGAAGGATTCGTCCCAACAATGTCTGTGTGAGAGCCTTTGACGGCATCAAAAGAGATATAATTGGAGAAATTGACCTAATCTTGACTATCGGCCCGATGGACTTCAAGGTTACTTTCCAAGTGCTGGACATGGATACGTCCTATAATTTTCTTTTGGGAAAGCCTTGGATCCATGCCGCAGGAGCTGTACCTTCCACCTTTCACCAAATGGTGAAATTTGAATATGAGGATCAGGAAATTGTGGTTCATGGAGAAGATGAACAGGCAATCTATCGGGACCCATCTGTCCCATGCCTAGAAGCGAGGGAAGGTAGTGAGCACATAGTCTACTAAGCATTCGAGGTTGTGGTGGCGGATCAACATGAAGAAGGAAATCCTTACCCTCAACCCTTCCTATCCAATGCCTCGATTATGGTGGCCAAGGAAATGATCAGACATGGTTTCAAGCCAGGGAAGGGCCTTGGAAAAGCTCTGCAAGAAATATATGAGCTGGTGACTCTGCCTACAACCGAAAAGTTCTTCGGGATAGGTTTTCTGCCTACCCCAGACGATATAAAATGGGCAGATGAGAGAAAGAAGGAGGGATGGGTCTTGCCTCAACCACTGCCACATTTGTATGAAACCTTTGTCAAGTCGAAGTAGAGTGAAGAGGAAGATGATGAGGTTTTCACGGCTGAAGAAATTGAGGAAATATGTGGGGAAATGAGAAAAGTACTCTACGAAACCCACATGGTTCAGCCGGGAGAGGGCACTAGCACCGCTGAGGTGTTATACATGAGACCAAGCGCCAAGCTTCAAAATTGGAAGGCTACGCCATTTCCGATCAGGCGGGAGTCCCGGTAGACCCGCCCTGCTACTTTTTCTGCATCCCGAGTTATTCCAGGGTGTAACTCAGATGTTTCTTTTAGTTTCTTGTCTTTAAATTTCCCAATGTAAACCCTGTTATCTTCCCAATTCCAAGAAATGAAATCAATATTTCATCGTCCATTTTCTCTTTATTCTTTCTGATTTTTGTTATTCTCCTCTTTTATTTCTCCTTTTTAGTTCTAATAATGCGGTTTTAAATAACATGACATGCTTGCGGACTTCATGCCCAGACCCAAACACGCTGCCTAATTGTGAAATAATAAACCAAGAACTGGAATATGATGAAAAAGAGGCTTTTAGGGAAATAAATCGAGAATTGGAACAATTTGAGAATAAACCTAAGCCAAACTTGAATGATACTGAGCTGGTTAACTTGGGAACTTCTGAAGAAATCCGGGAAACCAAAATAAGCATTCACACGGATGAGAAAACTCGGGATGCAATAATCCAATTTCTGTTTGAGTTTAAAGATGTGTTTGCTTGGTCGTATGACGACATGCCAGGGCTGAGTGTTGATTTAGTGGTTCATAAGTTTCCAACTTACCCCGATTGCCCTCCGGTCCAGCAAAAGCAAAGAAAGTTTAAAACTGACATCAGTGGTAAGATCAAAGAAGAAATCATGAAATAGTTGAAAGAAGGGGTAATCCGAGTAGGGATGGCAAGTGGTGCGGGGCGGTGCAGGTGCGGTGTGTGTTTTCTCTTAACCCGCAAAATTTCAACCCGCCCCACCCCGCCCCGCTTAGCAAATGCACTCGCGTTCACCCGCACCGCATCCACACCCGCGCCACCCACCCCGCCCCGCAGCCGCTTAACTTTTTTTTTCCTTTATTTTGTTAGTTTATTTATTTTTTAATCTTTTGGCTGGATTTTTTTTGTACATTTATTATATCTACTCGTACTTTTATTAATTTCAAAGAGTTGCAGATTTTGTTAATCTTAGAAGTGTCAGACTTACTGTAACTTCCTTTTGGGTACTAGTAAATGAATTATTCATTCTTTATCCACATAATTTTCTATTTATTCGCTTTATTTTACTACTGATTTGGAAATACCGAATTTATTATGTTTGAAGTTTACTTAGCTTAGACCCAATTTCCATCGGTATGGGTTTCATCTTCATTATGGTAGAAAATTGAGTTTCCTTCTTTAATGAATTTTTTAAACCCGCACCCGCACCGCACCCGCACACTTTTTATTTTTTTTATTTTGACTCGCCCCGTACCCGCATCGCACCCGCATGTGTTTAAACCCACACCACCCCACATGTGTTTAAAATCGCCCCACCCCGTACCCGCACCGCCCCATTGCCATCCCTAAATCCGAGTGGTCCTGTACACTACATGGTTGGCTAATGTAGTCCCAATTCCAAAAAAAGATGGAAAGACCCAGGTGTGTGTGGATTATAGAGATTTGAACAGGGCAAGTCCCAAGGAAAACTACCCTTTGCCCAACATCCACATCGTTGTTGATAACTGTGCCAAGCATGAGATACAGTCCTTCATGGATTGTTACGCAGGATATCACCAGGTGTTGATGGATGAAGGAGACACAGAGAAAATGGCCTTCACCACATACTGGGGTACATATTGCTACAGAGTCATCCCATTTGGTCTGAAGAATGCTAGAGCAACCTATATGAGGGCCATGACTGCCATCTTCCATGATATAATGCATCAGGAGACAGAGGTATATGTGGACGATGTAACATCAAGTCCCGAACTCAGGATGATCACGTTCGAGATTTGAGAAAATTCTTCGAGCGATTGTGCAAGTATGATCTGAAGCTGAACCCAGCTAAATATGCATTTGGAGTCCCCTTGGGAAAACTTTTGGGCTTCATAGTCAGCAAGAGAGGTATCGAGTTAGACTCGACAAAGATAAAGTCTATCCGGGACCTGCCTCCTCTGAGAACTAAGAAGGATATGATGAGCTTGTTGGGCAGATTAAACTATATCAGCCGGTTCATTGCTCAGCTGACATCCACATGTAAGCCCATATTCAATTTACTAAAGAAAGATGCAGCAGTCAAGTGGACGGATGAATGTCAAGAAGTCTTTGACAAGATCAAAGAATATCTATCAAATCCGCCAGTCTTGGTCCCACCAGAGCCAAGGAGACCTTTTTAACTGGGAAGAAAGAACATGCAATCTACTGCTTGAGTAAGAAGTTCACCAGTTATGAAGCTAAATATACTCTATTAGAGAGAACTTGCTGTGCTTTGACCTGGGTTGCTCAGAATCTGAGACATTATCTTCAAGCTCACACTACCTACCTCATAACCAGGTTGGATCCTTTGAAATACATATTCCAAAAATCGATGCCCACAGGGAGATTAGCAAAGTGGCAGATTCTGCTCACTGAATTTGACATAGTCTATGTCTCTCGCACGGTGATGAAAGCCCAGGCGTTGGCAGATCATTTGGCTAAAAATTCGGTTGATGAAGAATACTAACCGTTAAGCACCTACTTCCCAGATGAGGAGATAAATTCAATAGAGGCAATATCTGAAGACACTTATGCTTGCAAAATATTCTTGATGGAGCGGTAAACGCCAAAGGTGTGGGAATTGGTGCAATCTTGATCTCACCCACCGGTCAGCACTATCCGGCCACAGCCAGGCTTTAGTTTTTCTATACAAACAATACTGCTGAATATGAAGCCTGCATCATAGGTATGAACATGTCAATCGACCAAGACGTCAAAGAGTTGTTGATTATGGGGACTCGGATCTGATTATCCGGCAAGTCCAAGGAGAGTGGGAGATCCGAGATGTTAAGCTTATTCCCTATCGGTAACACGTGAAGGATCTCAGCAAGCAGTTCAGGTTAATAGAGTTCAGATACATCCCTCGGTGTCACAATGAACTAGCCGATGCACTCTCCACTCTAGCTTTGATGCTGCCTTACCCAGGAAACGCCCATATTGACCCTCTGGAGATCCAAATCAAGGAAAGACATGGTTATTGTAACACGGTTGAGGTAGAACCCAGTACCTAGCCATGGTGTCAGGACATCAAAAGGTTTTTAAAAATGCAAGAATACCCCGAGCAAGCCACTGGAGATCAAAAGAGAACCATTAGATGACACACAAGTGGTTTCTTTTTTAGTGGCGATGTCTTGTACAAAAGGACCCCGGATCTCAACTTGTTAAGATGTGTTGACGCCGAGGAAGCCAGAAGAATTATGCATGAAGTCCATGCAGGAGTGTGTGGACCTCATATGAATGGGTATGTTCTGGCAAAGAATATCCTTCGAGCAGGGTATTACTGGATAACTATGGAAAAGGATTGCTTCAGTTTCATCCAGAAATGCCATCAATGTCAGGTGCACGGTGATTTGAATCACGCGCCTCCGATAGAATTGCATCCTATGTTGGCACCTTGGCCATTCGTTGCCTGGGGTATGGACGTCATTGGGCCAATCGAGCCAAAGGCCACAAATGGACATAAATTCATATTGGTTGCCATTGACTACTTCACGAAGTAGGTTGAATCCATCACTCTTAAATCAGTCACCAAGAAAGCTGTGGTAGACTTTGTGCACTCTAATCTTATCTGCCGTTTTGGCATTCCTGCAATTATCATCACAGACAATGCTGCAAACCTGAATAGTCGTTTGATGAAAGAGGTATGCGAACAGTTCAAAATAACGCATAGAAACTCTACTAGCCCAAAGCCAATGGTGCTATTGAAGTAGCTAACAAGAACATCAATAAGATTTTGAGAAAGATGATTCAGAGCTCCAGACAATGGCATGAAAAGCTGCCTTTTACATTACTAGGATATCGCACCATAGTGCGTACTTCGGTAGGAGCAACCCCATACCTGTTGGTTTATGGAACTGAGGCTGTTATACCCGCAAAGGTAGAAATCCCTTCGCTCAGGATAATCGTTGAAGCAGAAATTGAGGATAGTGAATGGGTCAAGGTTTGTCTGGAACAATTGTCTTTAATTGACGAAAACCGGATGGCCACGGTTTGTCACGGGCAGTTGTACCAACAAAGAATGGCCCGCGCTTATAACAAAAAGTGCGTCCTAGGAATTTTGAAGTGGGACAACTCGTGTTAAGACGTATTCTTCCTCATCACCAGGAAGCGAAAGGAAAATTTGCTCCTAATTGGAAGGGTCCATACATCATCCGATTAGTAAAACATTGAAGGAAATGATCCCGAAGCGGCTGTGAATGCGGACGTAGTAAAAATGTACTATGTCTAGGCCTTCTGCGGTAATGACTTTGAGCAGTTGAGATGACGAATGTGAGCACGTGATTTTTGACCCAAGCAAATTATTCCAAAAAATATAATAAAAATGATTTCTGTGTGTAGTTTGTTGATAATTGTGTAGAAATACCAGTGTTTGTTTTTATTTTTTGAAAAAAATAAAGCAAAGGAAATTAAAACAAAATACATTTTGTATTAATTAGAAAATACCAAAAAAATATAAGAAAATTACTCTTAATTTTAGAAAATCAGAAAAAATAAAAAAATAAAATTAAAAGAAAATACAAAAAAAAATATACAAGAAATAAAATAAATACAATGTATAAATACAAAATGCAATATACAACAAAATTGGGCCAAATAACAAAATTAATAGCCCAAATGATCAATACATAAGACTAGGCCCAAAATAATATAGCCGGCCTGCATATACAAAATCAAAACGGCGTCGTATATAAAAATTAAATCCAGACCATTGATCAATTGATCAAACGACCCAGGAATAGCGGTTGTATATTAAATCAAACGACGTCGTTAATAGGAAATAATCAAGACCGTTCATCCAAATCATCCAACGGTCAAAGACGAAGGCCTCACTTAATCATACGATGTCGTATGATAGCAAATAAATCCTGGCCCTTCATCTGGCTTGATCTAACGGTTGAAAACCATCATTACACCTTTGATATATCTACTCACCGTTACACCTTCAATTCATTAGAAAATACACACCTTATAACTCCGAAACCCTAGCCGCCTTCATCTTCCCCTTCTCTCTACCTGAGCCACCGGAACCTTACCGGTGGTTCAACTCCAGTCATCTTCTCCGACCAACCTTCACACCCCTGAACCCTTTTCTCCTCCTCTTTAATCCCATCACCATAACCCCGACCAAAAACCACTCTATCATCTCAAATCTAGAAAAATAAGTCGCCGGAACCCTAACCGGCGACCACCACTTTTGAACCAGTGTTTGTCATTAACACCATAGGACCGTCTCATCGTCCTCCTTAACCTTACCTAGTTCGTTTTCCTCGAATAAGCCCCAAACCCTTCGAATATATAAAAATATGTCGCCGGAACTTCATTCCAACGGATACACTTAACCCAAAAATTACCCATATCAAACCCTAGCCTCTTAACTGAGATCTTTTCACAAAAAAGAAGACTCGAAGAGTCTGTTTGGAAGTCCAACAGCCAAGAAAAGGCTTATGGACTCCTGATAACCGGAAAATCAAGAACAAGAAAGAAAAATGAAGAAAAGAAGGAAAAGATAGAAAGAAAGAAAGGAAAAATACACGAAAAAGCTAAGTACCCAAAACCCTAGTTTTTTACTTGTGATTCTGTTTCTCGACTTCTTCTACTCCTTCTGTGTCTGAACTTTTCTGAGTGTAAAATGAAATCTGTTGTGTGCTTAAATTCTTCCTACATGAAACCAACTAGGGATTTGCATGATATATGATATTTTTTCTGATTAAGTCATTAGTTAAAG
>MU784639.1:3767-36839 GCA_026770625.1 Nicotiana glauca
AATTCCTGGTCATATCTTTTGGGTTGACAAATGCCCCAGCAGCTTTTATGGAATTGATGAATCGAGTGTTCCGGCCTTATTTAGACTTGTTTGTAATAGTCTTCATTGACGACATATTAATATACCTCCGCAGTCAGAAGGAGCATGCGCAGCATCTCAGAGTGGCTCTTCAAACTCTGAAAAATAGCCAACTATATGCAAAATTTTCAAAGTGTGAATTTTGTCTAATTTCAGTTGCATTCCTGGGTCATATTGTGATGGCAGCAAGTATTCAGGTTGATCCAAAGAAGATTGAGGCAGTCAAGAACTGGCCTAGACCGACATCGACCATATATATTCGGAGTTTCTTGGGATTAGCAGGTTACTATCGGCGATTCGTGGAGGGGTTTTCATCTATTGCAACCCCAATGACCATGTTGACGCATAAAGGTGTTCAGTTCGAATGGTCAGATGAATGTGAGGCGACCTTTCAGAAGCTCAAGACAGCCTTGACCACATCACCGGTATTGGTTTTGCCCACAGGTTTGGGACCTTATATTGTCTATTGTGATGCTTTCCGTATTGGGCTTGGTGTAATGTTGATGTAGAATGGCAAGGTTATTGCCTATGCTTCGAGGCAACTGAAGATCCATGAAAAGAACTATCCAGTTCATGATTTGGAATTGGCGGCAATTGTTCACGCGTTGAAGATCTGGAGACATTATTTGTATGGTGTGGCATGTGAAGTATACATCGATCACAAAAGTCTTCAGTACATGTTTAAACAGAAGGAGTTGAATTTGAGGCAGAGAAGGTGGCTAGAATTGTTGAAAGACTATGATGTCACCATTTTATATCACCCGGGGAAAGAAAACGTGGTGGCCGATGCTTTGAGCAGAAAGTCAGCCAGTATGTGCAGTCTGGCTTATATTCCGGTCGATCAGAGGCCGCTTTCCTTGGATGTTCAGGCCTTAGCCAACCGATTTGTGAGGTTGGATATTTCAGAGCCTAGTCGAGTACTAGCTTGCACGGTCGCTTGCTCTTCATTATTGGAGCGTATCCGCGATCGGCAATTTGATGATCCTCATTTATGTGTCCTTAAAGACACGGTTCAGCGAGGAGGTTCCAAGTAGGTCACCTTAGATGCTGATGGGATTCTGAGATTGCAAGGGCGCATTTGTTTGCCAAATGTTGATAGGCTTCGAGAATTGATTCTCGAGGAAGCACACAGTTTACGATATTCTATTCATCCAGGCGCAACAAAGATGTATCAAGATTTGCGGCAACATTATTGGTGGCGTAGAATGAAAAAGGATATTGTGGCATATGTAGAATGGTGTTTGAACTGTCAACAAGTTAAATATGAGCATCAAAGACCTGGTGGTTTATTTCAGAGAATTGAGCTTCCTGAATGGAAGTGGGAGCAGATCACTATGGACTTCGTTACCGGCCTTCCGATGACCCGGAAGAGGTTTGATGTTGTTTGGGTTATTGTTGATAGGCTGACCATGTCAGCTCATTTTATTCCGGTTGCCACTACCTATTCGTCCGAGAAATTAGCTGGGATTTATATCAGGGAAATTGTTCGCCTTCATGGTGTCCCTATCTCTATCATTTCAGATCGAGGTACGCAATTTACCTCGCATTTCTGGAAGGCGTTTCAGAAAGAGTTGGGCACCCGGGTTCAGCTGAGCACAACGTTTTATCCTCAGACGGACTGTCAGTCCGAGAGGACTATTCAGATTTTAGAAGATATGCTACGAGCCTGTGTTATTGATTTTGGAGGTTCGTGGGATCAGTTCCTGCCTTTGGAAGAGTTTGCTTATAATAACAGCTATCAATCGAGCATTCAGATGGCTCCTTATGAAGCCTTATATGGTAGGCGGTGTCGCTCTCCAGTTGGATGGTTTAAACCGGGAGAGGCTCGGTTGTTGGGTACATATTTAGTTCAGGAGGCTTTAGATAAGGTCAAGATTATTCAAGATAGGATTCCTATAGCTCAGTCTAGGCAAAAGAGCTACGCAGATCGTAAGGTTCGAGATATAGCTTTCATGGTTAGTGAGCGAGTATTGCTCCGAGTGTCGCCTATGAAGGGCGTGATGAGATTTGGGAAGAAGGGAAAACTTAGCCCCAGGTTTATTGGCCCATTCGAGATTCTTGATCGTGTGGGAGAGGTGGCTTATAAACTTGCCTTGCTACCTAGCTTGTCAGTTGTGTATCCAGTGTTTCACGTATCCATGCTCCAAAAATATCACGGCGATCCATCGCGCGTGTTAGATTTCAGCACTGTCCAATTGGACAAGGATCTATCTTATGAAGAGGAGCCGGTAGCTATTCTAGACCGGCAGGTTCGACAGTTGAGGGCGAAGAGCTTTCCTTCTGTGAGAGTTCAATGAAGAGGTTAGCCTCCTAAGGCATCAACCTCGGAGTCTGAGTCTGACATGCGGAGCCGATATCCTCATCTTTTCCCTGACTCAGGTACTTCTTTCTTTTGTCCGCTCGAGGACGAACAGTTGTTTTAGAGGTGGAGAATGTGACGACCCAAAGGGTCATCACTTGTTTTCTCAAGTATTTTGAGCTTCTGAGGCCTTGAAAACCTCATTTATAGTTGCCTCGATTTGCGTGCGCAGTCCGGGCGTGAAGCCAAAATTTTTTTATGTTGAAATATATAAATTTTGTGAAAAATTTGAAGAAATTTGATATTAATATTGATATAGTTGACTTTAGTCAATATTTTTGGTAAACGTACGGGAACCCGTGATTTGACAGTCTCAGAAAGTCCGCAGAAAAATATGGAACTCGGGCGTATGCCCGGAATCGAAATCCGAGGTCCAAAACCCCGGTAAAAGAATTTTTCTGTTAAATTATTTTCTGAAAATGTTTAAGGAAAATGAAACTGAAATTTGATAAAATAAATAATGGTATCGGGCTTGAATTTTGGTTTCGACGCCCGTTACAAATCATATATATTGGTTAAGCGCTTCCTGTAAAGTTTGGTTGAAAATGAACGTCGTTTGACGTGATTCGGTCTTAAATTAAAAATTTGGAAGTTTATGAAATTTGGAAGATTTCTTGAGTTTTAAGGCTCAATTCATTGATTTTGATGTTATTTTGGCGATTTGATTGCGCGAGTAAGTTCGTATGATATTTTTGAGTCAGTGTACATATTTGGTTTGGAGCCCCGAGGGCTCGGGTGAGTTTTAGATAGGCCACGAATTCATTTTTTTCATGTTTGGAAGTTGTTGTCATGCCTGACCTGCAGGCTTCGCAATTGCAAAGAAAATGATCGCAATTGCGAAAATTTCCCCTAGGCAGCTTACTTCGCAAATGTGAACTCCTTCCTTTTAGCCCAGAGTTCACAAATGCGAAGAATTTGTTCGCAAATGCGAACTCCTTCCTTTTAGCCCAGAGTTCGCAAATGCGAAGATTGTTTCGCAAATTCCAGGTTTTGGTCGTGGTTCGCAATTCCGAACCCCTATTCGCAAATGCGAACACAGAGACCTGTAAATCACGATTTCCAGCTTCATTTTTCACATTTTCACAACCCAAAACACCCATTGGCGATTTTTCACGAACTCCCTCTTCTCCAAATCATTTGTAAGTCAACTTTTACTCAATTTCTTCAATCTTTAACATCATCTATCATGTTTTCATCTTAAATTCAAGGTTTTTCATGGGTAAAATGGGGGTTTTGGGTAGAACTTAGGTTTTCAAAAAAAATTGGGATTTTGACCTCAATTTGAGGTCCGATTCTAGAACAAATTATATATTTGAACTCGTGGGAGGATGGGTGAATTTATTTTGGTTCGAACCTCATGTTTCGACCATGTGGGCCCGGGGTCGAATTTCACTATTCCGGGCAGAATGTTATAAAAATTATATTTAGCCATTTGAACTAGTTTGTTAAGTAGTATTGATGATATTAAATCAATTGTGTATAGATACGATTGTATTGGAGCCAAATTCGAAAGGAAAGGGCATTGCTAAGGATTGAGTTGGCCGTAGACTTTCGAGGTAAGTGTTTGATCTAACTTTGGCTTGAGGGAGTAGGATTAGAGTATTAAAATTGCTATTTGCTAATTGATCGAGTGCGGTGTATAGGCATGGTGACGAGTATCTATACACCGGAGTCTAGTATGACTGTGGGTCTTTGTTGTACTTGTTTTGGAGATAAGTTGGAAATCTTCAAAGTTAAATAATGATTTCTCTATAATGTGAAAAGCTTGGGAATAAATTATGAAATACTAATACTTTGAAGCGTTTGCTCGATTGATAAATATTATTGAGTAGAAGATGAAAGTATTGAACATAGTTGATGTTGTTCCCTTGTCGGGATATTTCTTATCATACTTTATTTTCTCTCGCCCATTGCTTGTGATTGCTGTTTGGGTGAGGAAGAGCGATGTTGCACGAAGGGTCATTCCGTGCCATTTTTATTATACTTGCACGAAGGTTCATTCCGTGCTATGTTGTGATTATAATTGCACGAAGGGTCATTCCGTGCCATGAAAATGAGAGTTATGTGAGAGAAAGCACGAAGGGTGATGCCGTGCACTTTACTTGTTTGTTTTGGGCGAGGATGAGAGTAAAAGCACGAAGGGTGATGCCGTGCAATTATTGAATTTCCTATTATTTGATTATTCATTATTGTACCATGATTTCTTAATTATACTGATCATATTGGATATTTGAATTGCTCTCACACGCAATATATTTCTTTCCCCCTTTTATAACTGTTTAATTTCAGTACTTCTGTTCCTGTTATCGTACATATATCATTACAGAACTGTACCGTTGAATTAGTAGTCCTGTCTAGCCTCATCACCACTTTGCCGGGGTTAGGCCAGGCACTTACCAGCACATGGGGTCGGTTGTGCTAATGCTACACTCTGCGCTCTTTTCGCGCAGATACAGGTTGTGGACAACATCAGCAGTAGGATATTTATTTCAGGAGCTATCATCAGTCCAGGGACTATTCGAGGTAGCCTAGCTGGCGTTCGCAGGCCGAAGTCCCTTTCCTGTACTTCAGTTTGTTTTTCATTATTCCGAAACAGACTTATGTATTTTCTTCATTCAGACTTGGTTCTAATATTCTATAGTAGTCCGTGAGATAGTGACACCAGATTTTGGGTAGTGATGTATTTCAGACTTCCATAACATTTTGTATTTTCGTAAAACTTAAAAGTCTCCCGCGTTAAATTACTAATTGATAGAACATTATATTGGTGATGTCGACAGAGAAAGTGTAACGTTTGGCTGGCCTAGCTCAGTCAATAGGTACCATCACGACGCCCGATGATGGGATAAATCCAGGACGTAACAAACTCATCTGTAGCGGCATATGTTCTTCTCTTTCCTACTCCTTATTAAACAACCAAAAGATTTAAAATTGAAAGAGTATTCGGGAGGGAAAAAATATTCTATAGAGAGAGCTTCAAATAAAGAGAGAATTAAAATGAATGATTACAGATGAAGAGAAGAGAGTTATGTGATTAAGAAGACATGTGGGCAATAGAAATGGATAGTAACGTATTTGAGCGATTATTGTAGTGTAATTAGCATTATGGGTAGTATTATGTATTATTAAATATGTTACAATTCTAATTGCATCCGTTTCTTTTTTTCTCTTGGAAAGACAAAAACATATTTATTATAAAAATAAGAGAAAACGCCAAAAAAAATGAGAAAAAAGATAAATACGTTTCTTGGTTAAAAAGAGGTGCTTTTCCCTCCTTTATATATAGCAACTTACTCTAGGATTTCATCCCTTATGAATGGTTATGTTCCAAAAATAATGTCGTAATGCTGATGTCTTGCATCTACAAAAAAAAGTAGAAGATTATCATTATTTCTAATGGAGCAAACAGAAAGATAATTAAAGGTGTATAATAATTGAAAATAATTCATTTTATGCATTTCAAATGACAGTTGTAAGTTGCTGGGAGAAAACGACGGCAATGCAAATCTATTGATTTCTTGAAGCCATTAAAAACAGAAATAAGGTAGCATCAATACGTCTAAAAGAGCAAAACACGTATATCTATCTATATTATATAATATAAAACCACGAAGTCCCTTAGCGAAATATCGTTCGTCTTTTTTACCCTTTAAAACATAGAGTTCACGTTGGACAATATAGTAATTTAAGTATTTTATTAATATTTAATAAAAATTAAATAATTTTGGAATGTTCACGATATTATTAGGTAAATTTTTGACAAAATTATTTGTTATTAAATTTTACTTTACTTATTTGTTATAATTTTTCTTCATGTTTCTTACACAAGGAAAGTTAATAAATTGTTTTCCCTAAACTTTCGCTTCCCTTGACTCCACTGTAAATGACTTCTTTTGTTTGCATTAATTATTTGGTCAAAATTTTCTTCACATTTTTTACACAAGGAAAGTAAATAAAAATAATTTCTACACTTTAGCTAATTGGTTCAATCTCATTATGTGACCGTATGTGTATTTGACTTTTGTTAAATTCCCTACTCTTCGGAGTAGTAAATATTTAATAATTTTTTTGTACACTAAACTAGTTAATAACTTTTTTCCTAAACTTTTACTACTTTGTTCAACTCTCAATAATGACTTTATTTGTCATATAAGGAAAGTAAATACGCACGTACACTAGGAAATTTTGTTGTCAGATTGTTCACGAGCATATAATTTATTTTATGTTTCAAATTGTGTACCAAAATACTTCTATAAAATAAGCTACAATGTCACAAATTAATCATCAAACTTCACCCTATTCCAACACTGCAGTTCCAAATTTTGTTTCTTTTGCTAATATCAATATTTTTTGCTACTCCGTATTTTCTAAGCACGTTTGCATGCACCAGTTTTTATTGTTGCATCAACAATTTATCTTTATTGTTGCATTAACAACTTTTTATTATTTAATTTTTGTTTCATATTTTGGATGTGGCTAATTTCACATCTCACGTAATTTACAAATTTAATATAGGTTATTGAACAATTGCAATTCATTCATCACACAAAATCGATTAAACATTCGATCTAAGTCTTATTACTTAAATTAGTATTGTTTTTTCTTTGTTATATGATTAAAAATACTTATTGCTATGACATCTCAAGTTGCTTGTTTTAAATAAAATTAAAAATTATACTTTAATTACGTGTAATATTAATTATTTGCGTTATTTGCAATTGCCATGCTTGAATCACTCAGATTTCAACAATTACATCCGTTCAGGTAAACAATTTTTCTTATATCATAAAAATAACCAATTATTGAATTAGTCACTTTGATAACTTCTAAAACTCTTATGCTTTATTTTAGGTACACCTGCAATGGCCAACGAAAAGGAATTATCAGAACAATGTATCCCAATAAATAGTCTAAGAGTATCTGATTCATGTTAGGTAATACGAGTGTTAGTGTTTGAGAGAGGAATAGTAAAAGAGTTCAACAATAAAACAAATGAAGGCACCCAAAAAATTGTGACATTAGTTGACAAAGAAAAAAAAAATAACAACAACACAGTATAATCCTACTTAGTGGGGTCTGGAGAGGGTAGTGTGTACGCAGACCTTACCCCTACCCTGGGGTAGAGAGGCTGTTTCCAAATAGACCCTCAGCATTCTTCCCTCCAAGAACTTCCCACCTTTGCTCTTGGGGAGACTCGAACTCACAACCTCTCGGTTGGAAGTGGGGGTTGCTTACCATCCGAGCAATCCCTCTTGTCTAAAGAGGTAATTTAAAGAGGTAATTATTATTTTGTATCAGTAATAATATAGATTATTTCATGTCTTTTCATATTATAGTTTTAACCATCAGATTAATTTAAAGTGAAACATTTTACCCGGAACAAAAATTCACGCTACATTTTTTAATGGTTATATTGAGATGTGAAAAAATTATTTATAACAAAATAAGATTTGAAAAAACACGAAGGCTCTTAGTGAAATATCGTTTGCCTTTTTAATCCTTTAAAAATAAATATTACATTAGACAAAATTATAAAAATTTACTTTCCTAATATTTAGGATCTTGAAATAAATTAAGATTTTAGTTATTAAATATATTTTTATTCAATAAAGTAGGAAGTCCTAATATTTAGAATTTTAATTCAAACAATATTTTTTATATATATATTACAAATCCTTTCCTTGAAAAGTTGGTTGTCCAAATACAAGAGAAAGAAAAATATGACTGAACCTAATTATAATAATTTATTGTAAAATTGTGGTTCGATGTACTTTATATTGCTGATCAAATCTCACTAATGAGTGATTCAATGTAATTCAACTAAAATATTGCATATTAAATTATTTCATTATTTAAAACTTATGATGAGCTAATATTAATAATTTGAATCAACAAAAAAAATATAATAGTAGTGTTTTTGGCTGTATGTAAATTATAATTACCGTTGAATATAATAACTGTAATTATTCACAAAATATTACCTGATGTACGGAGTCTTAATATTTAAAAATTAAAGCTAATATAATATAGATAATTAATATATTATTATTTTCGATGATGACCACATATCAGAAGGTTTTCTTTTCCTTTTCATAAATAAGCTTTCCCAACGACAATATGGATTCTTACTTGTTTTTGCATGATTTGGAATTGGAGTGACAAATACATAATTTACTTCAAAATCTTAAATAATAATTTATTCAAAGTTTACATTATAGCTTTAACCTACAAATTGTATCTTTATTTAGTTAATCAAATTGTATTGCACAATAGCCTATGAATATTCACTTAATTTTAACACAAAAATAGTAAATTTTAATTACATATAATTTATCACATTGCCTTTAATATGAAATAAAAAATAAAGCAAAAAAGAAAAATCTGTATAGAATAATGAAGGTGGCAATTATACCCAAAGAAAAAAACTACTAACTTTTAATTTATAATCATAGGCTACTTTCTTCCATTCTTTAATTTTTTTTAATTATAAATATAATATTCAGTATTATAGTTAAATAATTTTAAAAATTGTATATTCATTAAATTAGGGTTCACGCGCAAAGCGCGTGCCCTAAGACTAGTCTAATAATAAGAATGGAGCTGAAATTATGAAGCTATGAAATCCACTACACAAAATGAAGCTAAAGATGAGTCTCTATATATAGTGGTGTACTACTGTTTTATGTTTAATGATGGAGAACCCGTTCAATTCCCTTACTAAGTGATGGACCGTTTTCCATTTTAAATTGATTGTAGAATTTGTTTAGTAACTCTCTAGAAAAAGAAGAAGATAAATACATAATTTAAGCCTTCCGTAAAAGACAATACTAATGATGCCATAACTATGACATGCTTAATATTCCACAGCGTTTTTACGCATCAATTAATGGACGAAAAGCCAAAAGAATGAGAAAAAAGATAGAGAACTTTCTTGAGCTACAAGAGGTGTCACATCACCGTTTCTATTCGTAGCTTTACATATATAGATATGGCCTACTTGCTGTCAGGATCCAGGAATGTATGATCGATAATTGTATCCAGCAAAATAATTCTAGTTACACTGCATGTGAGCATGTTTAATAAGAATAGTCCATTTGTCGGATTTTCCACGCTCGTGAGTTATGACGGCGCCTACTAGTGAAAGTTAAGCAAGCCAATTATTCCGATTTAATTACCCCTTTCAAATTTTAAATCCTTAACAATTCTAAAATAACATATCAAAAGCAGCGGAAATAATAATAACAAAAGCAATGAAGAAGACGAAATATGATAGTTTAGCTTAATAGAAACTGCGAAAGTCTAAATACAATTCTATCGAGAATTTGGTGTCACAATGTCACAAACTATCTTAGAATACTACAAATAGGGTCCGAACAAAATAAATACATGTTTGTC
This sequence comes from Nicotiana glauca, assembly GCA_026770625.1. Lineage (NCBI taxonomy): Eukaryota > Viridiplantae > Streptophyta > Magnoliopsida > Solanales > Solanaceae > Nicotiana > Nicotiana glauca. The sequence goes on from MU784639.1 coordinate 13,600, forward strand.
TCTGAAATAGTAAAGAAAAGAAGAAAACTAGCTAGGAAGGGGATGCCAAGGGTTGCGCATGCCTGCAGGACTACCTCGGATCGCCTGATGGACTGAAGGCAGCAACCTCACTGTGGTCCAAAAGTTGCGGCATCGGGATCTGCACACAGTGCAAAGTGTAGTATTAGCAAAACCAACCCCATGTGCTGGTAAGTGTCGAGCCTAACCTCGACGAAGTAGATACGAGTCTAAGACAAGACTACCAAATAAACATGTGCAGTTATATCATATATAGCAAGTAATAATGATAGAAAGTAGTAGTTAAAGATGGGAAGGGAAACATGTTGTGGGGAATATCATGTACAACAAAATCTTAGTAAAGAATTAAAAAGAACCCAAAAAGTCAATTGTAAGCAAGAATAAGGAAATTAAAGACAAGTGCATGGCATCACCCTTCGTGCTTTTACTCTCGTCCTCACCATAAGAATCAATATAATCGGCACGGCATAATCCTTCGTGCTTTTACCTCACATAATCATGGCACGTAATTATCCTTCATGCATTATCACTCATATCATGGCATGGCATTGTACATCGTGCGACACGGCATCACCCTTCATGCTTGTGCCTCACAATATCGGCACGACATCACCCTTCGTGCATTAACACTATCTCACAAATATCATGCATGGCATCACCCTTCGTACTTTTACACTCTTCCTCACCCAAGCAACAATCACAAAGCAATTTGGGCAATAGAATCAATAATATCACAATAAAATCCCAGCAAGGGAACAATATCATAACAACAATATCCCGGCAAGGGAAACAATATCATGAGTAATAACATCCCGGCAAGAGAGATAATATCAAAAGCAATAACATCTGGGCAAGGGAGACAATATCATAAACCTCTTCTCTTTCCACAATTACTTCTCAACTCAAATCTCAACTCGAGCCAACGCTCTACAATGTTCAATTACCAATAATACTTCCACAAGACTTGTTCAACAATAGAAATTATCATATAAAGCATGAACAATACGAAACCGAGTCACATCAATCATAATATAAGACTTACGGTCATGCTTGACACCAAAGTATAGATACTCGTCACCACACCTATACGTCGTACTCAATAATTAACACATAGAAAATAAGACTCAACTCCTAATCCCTCAAGTTAAGTTTATACCAAACACTTATCTCAATGCCACAAACACAACTCAAGCCTCAGCTACCAATTTACCTCTTGATTCCACCACCAGTTCGCTTGTATCTAGTCACAATTTACTTTATAATATTAATAAATTCTAAATAAACCAATTCCAATGCATGCAAGTAGGTTTTCTAGTATTTTCCCCAGAAAGTCAAAAATTGACCTCGGGCCTACATGGTCAAAACCCGAGGTTCAAACCAAAACCCAATTACTCATTCCCCCACGAACTCAAATATATAATTTGTTTTGAAATAGGACTTCAAATCGTAGATTCTTACTTGAAAATCCTAAGTTCTACCCAAAACACTCAATTCTACCATAAAAATCCTAGATTCTTGGATGAAATCTTGTAAAAAGAACTTAAAGAGTGAAATAAATAAGTTAAAAATCACTTACTTGTGTTTTGGGGAAGAAAGAGTGTCGGGAAAAATCAACTCTTATGTTTTAGTGTTTTGAAAAAATGAGAAATGGCTGAAAAGTCTCGTTTAAATATACCCTTCACAGACCCTCATCACTGACCGCATAAAAAGGATCGCGGCTGCCGAGCTCCACCGCGGACCGTAAAATATCGAGCGCGGGCACGGAGCTTCACTGCGGACCGCGAAATATCGACCGCGACCGCGGAGGTTTGGCCTTGCCCACCGCTTACCGCGAAGACCCCACCGCGTTCGCGAAGATTCACCGCGGACCGCAATGCTCACTTCATAGGTCTGCAACTTCTCTTAAACCTACAACGATTATTTTCTAAGCCTAAATTCACTTTGTCGCCTATCCAAAACTCACCCGAGTCCTCGGGGCTCCAATACAATCATGCACGCAAGTTTAAAAATATCATACGGACTTGCTCGTGCTATCAAATCATCAAAACAATATCAATAACTATGAATTAAGCCTCAAATTCATGAAATCACTCAAGAACCTCAAAATTTTCCATTTTCTCAAATAAAGGTCGGATTTATACCAAATGAACTCCGATTCTTACCAAACTTCACCGATTCAACTTAATTATTATTTCAAACTTGTATCGGGCTCTCGAACCAAGATACGTGCCCGATAACATCAATTCACTTCAAAAAGCCTTTATATTTTCCAGAAAATAATTTTCTAAAAAAAATTATTTCTCGGGCTTGGTACCTCGGAATTCGATTCTGGGCATATGCCTAAATCCTAAATTTTACTGTGTACCCTATAAGACTGTCGGATCATGGGTCCAGGCTCGTTTATCAAGAATGTTGACAAAAGTTAATTTTATTCAATTTTTGAAAGCCATTTTCCTTATATCACTTAGTTTTCACATAAAAACTTTCCGGAAACACGGCCCGAACTGCGCAGCAAATTGAGGTGAGACAAAAGAGGGTTTTTAAGGCCTCGGAACACTTAATTTTACTTTTAGATGGGTCATCACATTCTCCACCTCTAAAACAACCATTCGTCCTTGAATGGATATAAGAAAAGTACGTGAGTTGGAGAAAAGATGGGGATATCGGCTCCGCATATCGGACTTGGACTCCCAGGTCACTGCCTCAACAGACTGACCTCTCCACTAAACACAAACAGAAGGGAAACTCTTCAATCTCAACTGATGAACCTAACGGTATAGAATAGCTACCGGCTCCTCCTCATATGACATATCCTTGTCCAACCGGGCAGTGTTGAAGTCTAACATGTGGGATGGATCGCCGTGATACTTGTGAAGCATGGACACTTGAAATACTGGATGCATGGCTGATAGACTCGACGGCAAAGTAAGTTTGTAAGCCACCTCGCCCACTCGATCAAGAATCTCAAAGGGGCCAATAAATCCAAGGCTAAGCTTGCCCCTGTTCCCAATCTGTCACGCCCTTCATAGGCAATACCCAAAGTAACACCCGCTCGCCGACCATGAATGCCACATCGCGAACCTTACGGTCGGCATAATTCTTTTGCCTGGACTGAGTTGTACAAAGCCTATCCAATGATCCTAAACATGTCTAAGGTATATTGTGCTAGATCTGTACCCAACAACCGAGCCTCTCCCGGATTGAACCACTTAACTGGCGACTGACACTGCCTGCCATATAAAGCCTCATAGGGAGCCATCTGGATGCTCGACTTGTAACTGTTGTTGTAGGCAAATTCCGTTAAAGGCAAGAACTAATTCTATGAGCCTCCAAAGTCCATAACACAAGCTTGGAGCATATCATCCAAAATTTGAATAGTACGCTCGTGCTTCCCATCCGTCTGGGGATAAAATATTGTGCTCAATTCAACCCGTGTACACAACTCATGCTGAACTACTCTCCAGAAATATGAGGTAAACTGTGCACCTCGGTCCGAAATGATATACACGGGCACACCATGAAGAAGAACAATCTCCTAGATACAGATCTCGGCTAACCTCTCAGAAAAAAATAGGAGATTGCCACATGAATGAAATGTGCTGACCTGGTTAGCCTATCAACAATAACCCATACTATATCGAACTTCCTCTGAGTCTATGGGAGTCCAACAATGAAGTCCATAGTGATACGCTCCAACTTCCACACTAGAAGCTCAATCCTCTAAAATAAACCACCAGGTCTTTGATGTTCTTACTTTACCTGCTGACAGTTCAAACACCGAGCCACATACGCAACAATATCCTTCTTCATCCACCTCTACCAGTAATGCTGCCACACATCTTAATACATCTTAGCAATGCCCGGATGAATAGAGTACCGGGAACTATGAGCCTCCTCTAGAATCAATTCTTGAAGTCTATCTACATTAGTCACACACACTTGATCCTACATCTGCAACACTCCATCCTCCAACAGTAACCTGCTCGGCACCACCGTGCCGCATCGTATCCTTTAGGACACACAAATGGGGATCATCATACTGCGATCTCGGATACGCTCCAATAATAAAGAACGAGTGACTATGCAAGCAACACACGACTGGGCTCAGAAAAATCCAATCTCACAAACTGATAGGCTAAAGCCTGAACATCCAAATCAAGCGGTCTCTCACCGACCGAAATATATGCGATACTACCTATGCGATACTCCCACCACATTGGCCTTCCCCGGATGATATCATATGTTGATATCATAGTCTTTCAATAGCTTCAACCACCTTCTTTGCCTCAAATTTAGCTTCTTCTACTTGAAGAAGTACTGAAGACTCTTGTGATTTGTGAACATCTCACATGACACAGAATACAAATAGTGCCTACAAATCTTCATCGCGCGAACAATGGATGCTAACTCAAAATCATGGACTGGATATTTCTTATCATGAATCTTCAACTGCTGTAAAGCATAAGAAATGACCTTGTCATCCTGCATCATAACCGCACCAAGTCTAATACGAGATGTGTCACAATAAACTATATATGGCCTGGAACTTGTGGGCAAAACCAACACTGGCACCGTAGTCAAAGCTGTCTTGAGTATCTGAAAGCTCGCCTCACACTCATCCGACCACCTGAACTGGGCACCCTTCTGGGTCAACCTGGTTATAGTGGATGCTATAGATGAAAAAACCTCCACAAACCGACAGTAATAGCACGCCAAACCTAAGAAACACTGAATATCTATAGCTGATGCGGGTCTAGGCCAATCCTTGACTACCTCTATCTTCTTCGGATCTACCCTAATATCCTCTGCTGATACAACATGACCCAAGAAAGAAACTGATCTCAACTAGAACTCGCACTTCGAAAACTAAGCATACAACTGACTATCTCTCAAGGTCTGAAGAACCACCCTCAGATGTTGCTCATGCTCCTCCCAGCTGTAGGAATATATCAAAATATCATCAATGAAGACTATCACCAACGAATCCAAGTAAGGTTTGAGCACTGGGTTCATCAAATTCATGAAATTTGTTGGGACATTTTTCATTCTGAATAACATCACCAAGAACTCATAATGTGCGTACCGAGTGCAGAAAGCTATCTCAAGGACATCAGATGCCCTAATCCTCAACTGATGGTAGCCAAATCTCAAGTCAATCTTCGAAAATACTTTGGCACACTGAAGTTGGTCAAACAAATCATCAATCTTCAGCAATGGATACTTATTCTTGATTGTGACCTTGTTCAACTACCGATAATCGATACACATCCTCATCGTTCTATCCTTCTTCTTGAAAAACAATAGTAGCGCACCCCAAGGCGGGACACTACGTCTAATAAAGCCCTTATCAAGAAAGTCTTGCAACAACTCCTTCAATTCTTTCAACTCATGCGGGGGAATACGGTATGGCGAGAAAGATGTGGCCTGAGTGCTCGGAACCAAATCAATACAAAATTCAAAATCCATATTGGGTCGCATACCCGATGGGTCTGAAGGAAATACCTCAAGAAACTCATGAACAACATGCACAAAATCCATATAAGGAACCACGGTACTAGAATCACAAACATATGCCAAATAGGCCAAACATCCCTTACCAACCTTATGATGAGCCTTCATATATGAGATAACCCTACGGGTAGAATGACCAGGAGTCCCTCTCCACTCTAGATGAGGTAAACCCAGCAAGGCTAAGGTCACAGTCTTGGCTTGACAGTCTAAGATAGCACGGTAAGGTGATAACCAGTCTATCCCCAATATGACATCAAAATCAACCATGTCCAAAAGTAACAAATCTACTCGAGTCTAAATAGCCCCAATCATAACTATACATGAATTATGGACACGATCTACCATAATATAATCACCCGTTGGTGTAGACACATATACAGGAGCACTGAAAGAGTCACTAGGAATGACTAGATATGGTACAAACCAATATGACACATAGGAGTATGTAGATCCTGGATCAAATAGAACAGAGGCATCTCTACTACAAACCAGAACAACACCTATGATAACTACATCGGAGGTCTCAGTCTCAGGCCTGGCTCGAAGAGCATAACATCTGGGTTAGGCCCCACCATTCTGAACTAAATCTCTGGGATGGCCTCCTGCTGGCTGGCCCCCACCTCTAGCTCATAACCTCCATCTTTAATATCTTTACCTCCACCTCTAGCAACTCTATCTCCACCTCTAGATGGTTGAGCGGGCAGTGGAACACTCGATGCTTGAACCATGGCACGGAACCCTAATGTTGAGAGTTTCTCGGTGCTCGAGGCAAAAATCTAGCAATATGCCTTGTGTCACCACAAGTATATCAACCCCTCAGCTGGTAAGATTTCTAACCCTGATGGCCTAAATAACAACTCTGGAAACTCTGGGGCGAAGGTGCACTGATAGGAGTTGGCAGTGCACTATTGGGAAGCTAATCAGAATACTGCATATAAGAACCACAACCACTTGGAGCACTGTGAGAAGCCTGAAAATGTAGAATGAAATCTTCTGGAAGGATGAACCCTACCAAAAGAATCTCTGCCCCCACACGAGGCAACACTGAACCTTCCCGAATGATGAGGCCTCTTGTCCGACCTTAACCACTTCCCTGTGATGGAACCATCTCAACTCTCTTGGCCATATTGGCCACATCCTAAAAAGAAATCTCACTCCCCGTCTCTTTAGCCACCTGCAATTGAATAGGCTAAACAATTCCTTCAATGAATCTCCTCTCTCTCTCTCTCTCTCTGTGGGAAGTACAAGAAGAGCATGACAGGCCAAGTGAATAAATTAGGTCTCGTACTATGTAATAATTATAGAACCCAGGTGGAGACGCTCAAACTGCCTCTAATAGTTCTCCCTCTCGGTGATAAGAAGAAACTTCTCTAGAAATAGCTAACAAAACTGATCCTAAGTCAAAGCTGGTAACACATGTGGTCTAGCCAAACAATAATCTCTCCACCAAGTCTTGCCAGATCCACATAGATGAAAAGTAGCAAAGTCGACCCTATTGGTCTCCATTATCCCCATGTTCTGTACAACCTCATGACAGTTGTCCAAATAATCCTAGGGATCCTCAGAAGATGTACCACCAAAAGTAGTAGTAAAAAGCTTGGTGAAATTGTCCAATCTCCACAAGGCATCAACAGACATAGCTGGCCCCTCACCGGTCTGTGACAAAACACCAGACTGAACTACCCTAACTGGCTGAGCTACTCGAGTCTGAAACTGGGGAGCCATCTCCTCCGGAGTGTGAGTAGCAGGAATCTGGGCTCCTCCTCAAGCCCAAGAGATGACTGGTACTACAAGAAGGAAGTTTGCCTGCGCGACACTCTCCATAGGCCCACTAGACGGACGAGAGCATTCTGAAGTACCGAGGTAGCGATGAACCCCTCTGGGACCTGAGCTAGTCCTGTTGGAATTGTATGGGTTGGAAAGTCATTGTCAAACTCACCCTGAGGCTCCGCCACTGGTGCTGCTGCTCGAGCTCTGGGTTGAGCCCTAACTCTACCTTGGGCCCTAGCACGACCTCAATCTCTGCCTCTCGCAAGAGCTGCTACTCTGGGGTCAGGCTGCTGGTTAGCTAATGTAGCGGTACATGGTCTCACCATCTGTGAAAGAACAGAGTGGATGTTCAATTAGCATTGAGAAGCAAGTTGCACAATAGCAAAATATAGTTGTAAAGGTTTTCCTAACTTTGTAGCCTCTGGGGGGATAAATACAGACGTCTCCGTACAGAGCCCTTAGACTCTACTAAGCTTGTCCGTTAATTGGGAGACCTAAGCAACCTAGACCTCTGATACCAACTTGTCACGACCTAGATTTCCCACTTTCTGGAGTCATGATGACGCCTACTAGTGAAATCTAGACAAGCCAACTATTCCGATTTAATTACCCTTTTCAAGTTTTAAATATGTAATAATTCACAAATAGCATATAAAAAATAGCAGAAATAAATATAACAAAAGCAACGCGGAAGACAAATCTAATAGTTTAGCTTAATACAAATAGCGGAAGTCTAAATATAACCCTACCCAAAATTTGGTATCACAATGTTACAGACTATCTAAGAATACTGCAAATAGGGTCCCAAAAAAATAGATACATGTTTGTCTCTTAAATAGTAAAGAAAAGAAGAAAACTAGCTAGGAAGGGGACGCAAAGGCTTGCGTACGCCTGTAGGACTACGGCGGGTCGCCTGATGGACTGAATGCAGCAACCTCACTATGCTCCAAAAGATACGGTACAGGGATCTACACATAGTGCATTGTGTAGAATCAACACAACCGACCCCATGTGATGTTAAGTGTCAAGCCTAACCTCGACGAAGTAGTGACGAGGCTAGGACAAGACTACCAAATAAACATGTGCAGTTATATCATATACAACAAATAATAATGACGGAAACTAACAGTTAAAGATGGGAAAGGGAAACATGTTGTGGGGAATACCATGTAAAAACAAAATCTACGTAAAGAAGTGAAAAGAACCCAAATATTCAACTATAAGAAAGATTAAGGAAATCAAAGACAAGTGCACAACATCACCCTTCATGCTTTTACTCTCGTCCTCACCATAAGAATCAATATAATTGGCATGGAATCACCCTTCGTGCTTTTACCTCACATAATCATGGCACGAAATTATCCTTCGTGCATTATCACTCATATCATGGCACGACATTGTACATCATGTGGCATGGCATCACCCTTCGTGACTTTACCTCACAATAGCAGTACGGTATCACCCTTCGTGCATTAACACTCTCTCACAAATATCATGCACAACATCACCCTTCATGTTTTTACACTCTTCCTCACCCAAGCAACAATTACAAAGCAATTTGGGCAAGGGAATCAATAATATCACAATAAAATTCCAGCAGTGGAACAATATCATAACAACAATATCCCGGCAAGGGAAACAATATCATGAGTAATAACATCCCAAAAAGGGAGATAATATCAAAAGCAATAACATCCCGGTAAGGGAGAGAATATCATAAACCTCATCTCTTTTCAAAAATTACTTCGCAACTCAATTCTCAACATGAGACAACGCTCTACAAAGTTCAATTACCAATAATACTTCCACAAGCCTTGTTCGACAATAGAAATTATCATATAAAGCATGAACAATGCGAAACGAAGTCGCATCAATTAGAATATAAGACTCACGGGCATGCCTGACACCGACGTAAAGATACTCGTCACCACACCTATACGTCGTACTCAATAATTAACACATAGTAAATAAGACTCAACTCATAATCCCTCAAGCTAAGGTTAGACCAAACACTTACCTCAATGTCACGAACACAATTCAAGCATTAACTACCGCTTTACCTCTTGATTCCACCACCAATTCGCTTGTATCTAGTCACAATTTACTTTATAATATTAATAAATCTAAATAAACCAATTCTAATGCATGGAAGTAGGTTTTCTGGTGTTTTCCCCAAAAAGTCAAAAATCGACCCCGGGCCCACATGGTCAAACTCGAGGTTCGAACCAAAATGCGATTACTCATTCCCCCACGAACTAAAATATATAATTTGTTTTGAAATAGGACCTCAAATCGAGGTCCAAATTCCCAACATTTTGAAAATCATAAGTTCTACCCAAACCACCCCATTCCACCATGAATATCCTAGATTCTAGGATGAAATCTTGTAAAAAGAAGTTAAAGAGTGAAAGAAATAAGTTAATAATCACCTACTTGTGTTTTGGGGAAGAAAGAGTGTCTGGAAAAATCGCCTCTTATGTTTTAGGGTTTTGAAAAAATGAGAAATGGCTGAAAAGTCTCATTTAAATATACCCCTCTCAGATCCTCACCGCTAACCGCATAAAAAGGACCACAGCCGCAGAGATCCACCGCAGACCACGAAATATCGAGCGCGGTTGTGGAGCTTTACCGCGGACTGCGAAATATCAAGCGTGGACATGGAGGTTTGGCCTTTCCCATCACTGACCGTGATAACCCAATTGTTGTCTCGAAGAACCCACGGTAGTCGAAAAGATTCACTGCGGACCGTGATGCTCACTTCAGAGGTCTGCAACTTCTCTCAACCTGTAACAGTTATTTTCTAAGTCTAAATTGACTCTATGGCCTATCCAAAACTCACCCGAGCCCTCGGGGCTCCAATACAATCATGCACGCAAGTTTAAAAATATCATACGGACTTGCTCGTGCGATCAAATCATCAAAACAATATCAATAACTATGAATTAAGCCTCAAATTCATGAAAGCACTCAAGAATATCAAAATTTTCCATTTTCTCAAATAAATGTCCGATTTATACCAAATGAACTCCGATTCTTACCAAACTTCACATATTCAACTTAATTATTATTTCAAACTTGTACCGGGCTTTGGAACCAAGATACGGGCCCGATAACATCAAGAAATTACATGAATTCACTTCTAAAAGCCTTTATATTTTTTTCCAAAAAATAATTTTCTAAAAAAAAAATTCATTTCTCGGGCTTGGGACCTCAAAATTTGATTCTGGACATACGCCCAAGTCCCAAATTTTACTACTGGACCCTATGAGACCGTCGATCACGTATCCGGGTCCGTTTGTCTAGAATATTGACCAAAGTCAACTTTATTCAATTTTTAAAAGCTATTTTCCTTATTTCACTTAGTTTTCACATAAAAGCTTTCTAGAAATGCGCCCGGACTAGACACGGAAATTGAGGTGAGACAAAAAGAGGTTTTTTTAAGGCCTCGAAACACTAAATTTTACTTTCAAAACGAGTGATGACCTTTTGGGTCAACACACGATTCCTTCTTATTGGTTGTAACCTTGGATCACCAGCCTAGTTTTTTTTCTTATTTTATTGCCAAATTCATCCAGTTTATTTCTGAACATCCACCTGGCTCTAATCACTATTCTATCTTATGGACATGGAATTAGGTGTCACACCTTGTTTCACTCGAACTCATGAAGCTCTTCTTGCGTAGCAGCAATCTAGTCAACATTTTTATCTAGTCATCATCTTTCAATGCTTCCTTGATGTTTTTAGGTTCAATTTTGAGACCAGAATGCTCAAAAAGCAAACATGTTTTTTTGTCTTGGATTTGGTTTGAATACCAGAGTCCAAGGGAGTAATTACATTTTGAAGAGGATGTGAGCTCATGTGCTTCCAGTTAGATACTTGAACTTTAGAATGCAAAGGACCAGGTTACTCGATATTTTATCCGTCATTGGCAAATTCCCCCTTTTTGATAATGACAAACTCTGTTCTTTTCATAAGCTTAGTCCTGTTTCAACTCAGCTCAACATCAACACAATTTTACAAACGTTTTTCCTTTTTATCACTTATGATCAAGAACCAGGCACATTAGGTTATACACATCACTGTTCAAAGTGTAAACATCACTTGTTTAAATCACAACATTTTCCCCCTTTTGGCATCATCGAAAAATTGCGTAAAAATATGAGATAACTAAATTTTAAAGTTTACTCATGGCCACTGGGGCTACTTCAAATGCAAACATGGATTAATCATCATAGATCAAACTAAGAATTTCAACCATCAAAGAAATATAAACAAACAGTTAGAGAAAAAACAGTGAACTTTATTGATGATTGATATGATTCTACCACAAAGCATAAAAAGAAATAAAAATACTGAAAAACATGAGCAAAAGAAACAAAACGTCCCGAACTGGTTTAGTGGTTGATCTACACTAGACTAGAATTTAAGGCTTGGAAGAGGTAGGGGCTGGGTTACTTTCTTGGAGAAGTTTCAGCATATCTTGAAGAATTCCATCATTCCTCTCCTTTTCCCTTGCAAGTTCAGTTCTGAGAACATCTATCTTAGATTTTACCTCAACCAATCATCTCTTCAGCCTTGCTATCTCAATATCTTTTGCCTCACTCTCCTGTACCAAGACTCTGACTTTATTATTAATATGTGTATTTTTAGATGAATCGGGTTCATTAAGAATGACATTAACTTCGTAATTGCAAGCATGTAGAGTATTAACCCCACTTCTTCATAGGTACCTTGAAATGTGCAAGCACAGTTCTGAGAATAAAACCATAGGGAATGTCATGAGTTTTTGGTGCCATTGATAACTCTATCAGTAGGTCTGTGAGGGCTTCATGTTCAGATGGAACAGGTTCATCTATATTTTTTTTCCAAGTTGAACCAACCCCTCAGCAGCTTCGCCAGACCTACTTCCCCATGTTTTGCTCACACTCTCTTCTATTTCACTAAGTTCATCTCCCCAAATAATCATTGCCTCAGTTTCTTTTGTTAGACCAACAGGAGTGGGTAAAGAATCAACCACTCTTGTACCCTTTCCCCTTACAGTACTCTTGTTTTGCTCACTTCCCCTTGTTTTGCTCACACTTTCTTCTATTTCACTAAATTTGTCTCCCCAAATAATAATTGCCTCAGTTTCTTTTGTTAGACCAACAGGAGTGGGTGAAGAATCAGCCACTCTTGTACCCTTTCCCCTCACAGTACTCCTAGCCCCATTGATCTCCTTTTCTTTTCCCTTTTATTTTTACCACCAAATTATCCAGATTCTGTAGTCTCAACACCGGTTATACATCCTACAAATCTATTCTCCAAATTTACAGCAACTTCAAAAATTATCTAAGGAGAAACTTTAAAGTCAGAACATACCTTTTCAGTTTTGAAACACCTACTTTCTTCCTCCTTAGTTGCAGACTTAAATGAATCGTCACATTTCTAGGATTCCTCTTCCCTAGCCTCCTTTCAATTGCTTGTTTATTTGCTTGGTGATGAAGGATTTTCAGAGGTGATTGACATATCTAGGCTAGGAATGAAAATAAGAGAATTAGATTGTGTTTGGAAGATGAGAGAAGAATGAGAGTTTTTGATGGCTTGAGAGAGATGAAGTAAGGAATACACAAAAGTTGATCAATATACAGAGGAATAATTGATGGAGTAGCTATAACTTTTTAGACTATTCGAAGGTTAATTAAACTGAAATTCTATTTTGAAGAGACGTTGGAGTGTATCCCTAGAATCTAGATACTTCCATTCGGTTGGGACTCTTTTGAATGGGACTGGTTCACTTGTAACAGATAAGTCCAAAAGGAGTTTAGTATTTGGTGGGACTCTCTGATCACGATCCAAATATCTTATTTCAAATTATGCAAACTGTATAAAACATACCTTGTTACCTTGATGAACCAGGTTCTTCACTGATAATTCTCTTGTGTGAGTCTAAATTTGCCAAAATAGAGAAAATATCATTAGAGATTAATGATTCATTTTAACACATGGCACAAGAGTATACTATGGAAAGTATGAGACTGAGCGAGGTGATAGAGGGATCAGGTTCCTTCGATTCAGCTGGAAGTTCTACAACATCTTCTTTATTAGTCTCCTTGACTTGACTCATTAGATCATCCTTCCCCTTTGCCATATCATGTGATTCCTTTCCTCTTGATGGTAAGATTCATCAAAGATCATATGCACAATTTCCTCTACACATTGAGTCCTTTTGTTGTAGATTTTGTATGTTTTACTTTTAGAAGAGTAACAAGGAAAGATTCCTTCATCACATTTAGCATCAAAATTTTCCAATGCTTCCTTACCATCATTGAGAACAAAGCATTTGTGATCAAATACTCTTAGGTAAGTCAGATTTGGTTTCCTCCCATTAAAACGTTCATAAGGAGTCTTGTCAATCAGGGACCTGATCATCCACCTATTAATTACATAACAAGCAGTGTTTACTACTTCAACCTAAAAACTCTTTGGCTCACCACTATCAATCATTATTGTCCTAGCCATATCTTCGAGGGTCCTATTTTTCCTCTCCACAGCACCATTTTGTTGAGGTGCCGTGGGAGCATAAAAATTATGACTTATACTGTTTTCAGCATAGACTTCATCAAAGTTGGCATTGTGAAACTCGGTGACATGATCATATTTGAATCAAAACAAGATAGTCCATCTTCACTTGAATCTGCTTCACAAGGCAACAAATACTGGAAAAGTTTCATCCTTAATCTTCAGAAAAATGTCCATATAAATATGGAGAATTCATAAACAATCACAAAGATGTAATTCTTTCTCTATCTGCTAAATATCCTCATAGGTCCAACACAGATCGATATGAAGAATATCTAGTGGCCTTAAGGTTCTCACTTCCTTTTATGGTTTGAATGAGGACATGACTTGATTTTTTTACACACGCGTCCATGGGAAGTCCGCGAACTAGGTCCTTCTTGATCATCTTGTTCAACAAAGAGAAACTTACATGCCCTAGTATTCTATGCCATAACTCAACATCATCATCAATGGAAATTAGGCATGTGAGATCACCACCATTCAGAGAGTTAAAGTCTGCAACATAGATGTTCTTGAAAAATTTTGCATGCAGAACCATTTCACCAGTTATGACATATGTGAAAGTATTTGATTTGACAAGAACTCCACTTTGTTTCATTTGTCACAGATTTGAGAGACACTCAACAAGCTGTATTTCTAACCATTTACATAATACATATTTTCAATTGAGTCGGAGATAATTTTTCGAATCTTTTCAATGACCAAAATGTATCCCTTCTTACCATTTTCAAAAGACTCACTCCCACCTTGCAGGCTCTTGAGGGAGAGGAAATTATTCATTCTTCTAGTAATATGTTTAGAGCAGCCACTATCCATGTACCATTTTTGAATGCTTCCCCTCACTTTTGCATGCACAAGAAATCAATGATTAGACTTAGGAGCCTAAACCAATTTAGGTCCATTGTAATGATAGAATGGGTTAATCAAACTTCTTTTACCATACAAGTATCATAGATTTCTTTTTTAGAGAACCAGGTTCCTTAGAAGAAGGTTCCTTTTCAACAAAAATTTTGTTTTCTGTTGGGACTAAATTTTGGCTTTACAAGATTCCTTATAAAGAACAGTTTGATGAGAATAAGTACAAAACCAGTTATCACTCACAGTCACATACTTGATATGTGGGTTGTAGGGAGTTTTAGACTTATGGAACTAGATTACTTACATGTTCCCTCTATTACTTTAATACATAGACATGATTGTATCGGATGATCAGGTCCACTTAAGTGACTTGTCTAGATCATTTTTAACTCTACTTAAGTCCTCCTGAAGTTGTTTATTATTTTCAAGTTTAGCAACAAGACTTAATTTTACATTTTGAAGTTCATCTTCAAGCTTAAGTTGTGCCTCACTTGCCACTTATTTTCCCTTAGGGGTGTTCATCAATTTTTTTATATATTTTTGAACAAGGTATTTTCTCTCATTATTTCTTCAACTATTTCCTTCAGATCCGCAACTACAACCCCAACATCTCTCTCTTGTTCTACCTCTCAAATTTCCTCAGCTAAAGCATTTTTATCATTAATGAGGTTGTGATAAGCATCAATCAAAACATTTGCTAAAGAAACCAGTTTCTTTTGAGAATATGTTTTCAAGTTTATTTGAACCTCAAGAAAGTTTACCTCATCATCATTGTCCTTATCATCATCAGATTTTGACATGAGTGTAAATATAGAATCATACTCTGTAGATTCACTTTCAACAACCATCAGCGAGGTATCTCCTTGGTCATCATCACCCTCAAATTCACTAGAGGAATCTCCCCATGCAGCCAAAGCTTCCTTCACAACATTATCACCCTCATCTCTTATTTTGAACTTTCTGTGAGGGGCCGGGTTCCTTTTGACCACATTGTCAGTGTTGTGTTTGTAGTGGCCCAACTTGTGAAGAGGATACTCTTTGCTAAATGCCATGGCTTTCTGCACTTGTGACAACAATCATTTCCTTTGGTATATCTGCTAGAACTACCTCTCTTTGGGATTCCTCTATTTCCACGAAGCAGTTTTGGAATATTTGAGTGAAATAGGCCATGTCTGTCTCATCGCCACTTGAGTCACTATTGTCATCCTTGAGAACCATATTCTACTCCTTTTTGGGCTCTCTTCTTTCAAGATCTTTCTTCTTCTGCTTCTTCTTCTTCTTCTTCTTCTTCTTCTTCTTCTTCACCTCATATGTTTTTAGATTTCTAATGAGTTCATCAATGGTCAGCTTCTACTGATCCTTGGCTTCAATGATAGCATTCACTTTACTCTCCCAGGAATCTGGTAACACATTGAGTATTTTTTGGACCAGCATGTTTCTAGGGATGATTTCGCCAAGGGAGTGAGCTCATTGAAAATGGAGGTGAAGCGTGATTGCATGTCACTCATCCTCTTTCATCTTGAAAAGCTTATACTCAGTAGTAAGTATATCAATTTTGGACTGCTTAACTTTAGTAGTTCACTCATGGACATTTTGGAGAGCTTCCTAGATCTCCTTAGTAGACTAACAGGCTAAAATACAATTCTATTCATCAGGTCCAATCCCACAAACAAAAATCTTCTTTGCCCTAAACTTCTTCTTAATGTCCTTTTGATTAGCATCGTTGTACTCTTTCCTTGTATTTTGGACTGTAAATGTTCATTCGCCAAATGTTTTCATTGGAACAAAAGGACCATTGCAGATCACATCTCAAAGTTTTGAGTGCTCAACCATGATGAAGTAATGCATTCCTGTTTAACACCGACCATAGTATTGGTCGTTGAATCTTGGTGGTTTGTAGGTTGATTGTCCTTCTTCGAAGTTTGGTAGATCAGCCATATAGATTGTTTTAGGTGTTAACCATTTAGAAAGAATTTGCTCTGAGACCAATTGATAGAAACTAAGGATCCAGCAAAATGTATAGAGGACTTGGTTCTCTATCAGTTCCCATATTATACAATAGTAAATAAAGAACACACAATATTTACATGAAAAAATCCCTGCTCACGAGATTACAAATCAGGACCTAGCCTAGTAGGATGTCAGCTTCACTAACTGAGCAACTTTAAGATTATAACCTATTGCAATATAGGAATAAGAATCTTAATCCCTCACCCCATACAACAACTCTATTGTAAGCCCTTTGTAATAACTCTATTACAAACACTTGACTGACTCTAGTCAAACAACCATATGCAATAATGGTTTAAAAGATGTCGTTTTGTTGCTTCTAATTATCGACTGTGCTACTTTAGTTTTTATTTGAATTGTATTCTTTGTGTAATTATGTACTATTGCTCCTCTGTTTTCCTTCTTTCTCTTAATTAATGAGCATGGTTGTCTACTGTATGCAATGTTATACTCTTGCGTTCTGTTAGTCATGTTATGTGCACACAAGTATCACGACCTAATTTACCCTCCGAAAAGTATCGTGACGACACTTAGTCTCTACGACTAGGTAAGCCTAATTTATGGATAAAACTTAATTTAAAATACGATAAATAAAGAAATAGATGACAAAATATGAATAATCATAACGATGCCGCTCGACTCGTACAAAATATAAACCCCAAAGACCCAGAATGTCACAATATAGTCACAAGCTTCTACACTACTTTAGCTCTAAACAAAACTGGAAAATACATAGGAAAAATCTCTATAAGTCATAATAGAAGGGGACTCGGAGAATTCTGTGGACGCGGCAAACTACCTTGCGGTCTCCTGGAAATTGCAGTAACAACTAGCCGCGCGAATGATAACTCGTACCTGGATCTGCACACAAATAAATATGTGCAGGAAAGGGCATGCGTACTCTACATTTGGTACCCAGTAAGTGCCAAGCCTAACCCCGTCAAGTAGTGACGAGGTCTGGTTAAGGATGTACTAGATTATTATATAAATCAATTTAAAACAATACGAAAGATAAGTAATTTCTGCATTAAACAGTTAAAGAAAATATTCTAAAACATATCTGTAAAGAGAGCCCTCGGCTTAGAACAATGTAACACAAGGTGAAATCTCCTGGGATACCGTCCCACAGTTCCAAGTGATTATGCAGTACAGGGAAATCTCCCGGAATATGTCCGTAGTCCTAAAAGAAATAAGCAGTGCTGGGGGATCTCCCAGAATACGTCCGTAGTCCCAATTTAAATATGCGGTACATGGAATCTACCGAAATACATTTGTAGTCCCAATTTAAATATGTAGTGTTGGGGGATCTCTCTGAATACGTACGTGGTACCAATTTAAATATGCGATGCGGAATAATTGACAAATAAGGCATCAATTTAAACAATTCATCAAATCGCAGGTAGGGAAAAACAATAAACTAACTAAACATGACACACAGAGGGTCATATAAGCAATTTAATATTAGACAGGTACGCATGCTTTCCTAATCTAAGTTAAAAAATTTAACACACCAAAGCAATGTAATAGGAGAAAGACAATTTATAAATTTTCGAAGGAAAAATTGGATTTTTGCAACAATGGCCCGTGTACGTACTCGTCATCTCACGTACACGGCACCCACATAACAATTAATGTCAAAACGACCTAAGGGGAAGTCCTCAACATAGAGTTAGGTAAGCCACTTATCTCGACCGCTCAAATCAACTCGAAATCACATTCTTTCCACGAGTACCTGATTCCAAATGGCCCAAATCTATTCAATTCAGTTGTATAATGTAAATATAACTTCAAGTAGTCAATCTAACTAATTAAATCGAAGCTAATACTCGAAATTAGGAAAAATTGCCCTAAAAAGTCCCCCGGGCCCACGCCTCAGAATCAAGTAAAAGTTACCAATTTAGAAGATACATTCACTCACGAACACACTCGAACAAGAATCATCAAAATCTAACGTCAAAATCCCATTAAATTCTCGGAATTTCAATTGGGGAACTTTTCTCCCATTTTCAAACTTTTTCCCACAAATTCCTTAATTAGATTGAAGAACTAACTATAGATTGATGAAATAAAAATGAAATAGGATTAGGATTCGTCACCTACTGATCTCCTCTTCAAAATCCTCACAAAATTGCCTATTCCCGAGCTCCAAATCAATTTTAGAAGTTATGAACTCAAATCCTCGATTTTTCATATTTCTGACCGGCGATTTTCGCTTCTGTGAGGGGCCCGCTGCACTTGTAGTCCCGCTTTTGCGGCTAGGGTCCCGTATCTATGAAATTCATTAAACTCCCATATTCCGCATTTGCGGTACCTTCTTCTGTCGATGCGGTTCCGCTTCTGCGGTCCTTGAGCCGCATCTGCAACCACTGACCCCTAAGACTAAGACCGCATCTGCAACTCCTCCCCTAGCTTCTGTGGAACCACACATGCGTTCCAAAATCCACAAGTGCGAAAATGACAGGTTCAGCAACACCAACAACTTTTTAAGTTCAAAATCCTTCCCATTGAGCATCAACCCGAGGCCCCCGAGACCTCAACCAAACCTACCAACCATTCATATAACATCATTCATACTTTTCCGAGCCTTCAAACCATATCACATAAATCCAAAAACAAGATTTAAGCATGAGTTCAAGCTTAAGAACATAGCATTTTTTCTGAAATCCACTAACGATGCCGAAACACGTCAAACGTAGTCCGAATGACCTCATAACTGACACACAGGTCACAAATGACCCCATGAACCTACAGCCACTCTAGGAATTCCATTCCGAGTCCAATATCACAATTTCAATTATTTGCCGAAATCGCCAAAAATCTAACATTCACCAATTCAAGCCTAAATCTACTACAGACCTCGAAAACACATTCTAGATGTGCTCCTAACCCCAAAATAACTCAACGGAGCTAACAGAGTCGGCAGAATTCCATTCTGGATTTGTCTTCACACAGTTCCAACTACGATTTTGATTTCTAACACTTAAACTCATAATCAAGGACTAGGTATCCTAAAACTCTCCGAATTCTATAACAAATCACTCTAGCAAGTCCCAAAAGCAGAAACAAATGTGGGGAAAGTAGTTATTAGGGTTCGAGGCTCAAACTCTTAAAACGATCGATCGGTTGTTTACAACAAGTGGCATGAGTTAATACTGCTAGGCTTCTTTTTGCATTTGACTATCTAAATACTATTAATGATGCCAAATGGAGAAGAAAATTGAAGTCAGGGAAGGTAAGATGTGTCTGGCTCATAGGGGGAATATGCAGAATCTGTCTCTCAAAAGGGTAAATTCTAAGTTTGTCACCATCAAAAAGGGAAAAGTTGATAAGGTAAGCGATTTAAGTTTTGATTATTTGTCAAACTTTATGAAAGAACCAGATAAGGAACTTGATACAATTTGCTCACACGCGCTCATTGTCACAAATTAAATGTTTGGTTTAATTCTCAAGGAAATGAGATAAGGGAACAACAAAGGGAATAAATGGGATTAGTTCCTCCGGGCGCCGTACAAGTCAACTCTACATGTGATAAAGTTGTTGCACTATACTCGTCTCAGTTCAATAGCATTGTTGAAAGTTGCTCGAGACCGGACACTCCCTTGAATCATCTATCATGACCTCACACATATATTATCAACATGATGCAAGGTTTTGATTTATTACATGAAAACCTAGATACTGATTCTCTCGAGTGTGCAGTCTTCCTTGTCTTCTCAGGTGCATTGAAGAACAAAGCAGCTACAAAACAAAGGACCAAACCCTAGTATTGATTATGTCTTGCGTCCTTTAGTATTGTTGTGTCTTTGATCTTATGTTATCGATTTGTAATACCTACACAACTTTTTATAAGCATTTAATAAGACATCTTTTAAACCATTATTGCTTGTGGTTGTTGGCTAGAGTTAGTCAAGTGTGTGGCTTTGTAATAGAGTTATTACAAAGACATTACAATAGTGTTGTTGTAAGGGATAAGAGATTATGAGTTTATTTCCTAGACTGCAATAGGTAGTAATCTGAAAGTTGATCAGTTAGTGAAGTTTAAATCCTACTAGGGCAGGTTATGATTTTTATCCCGTGAGCTGGGAGTTCTCTATAAAAATATTATGTGTTCTTTATTTACTGCAGTATGAGAATCGTTTTTGGGAGTAATTGAAGGACAATATGAAAGGGCTCGAGCCTAATTAGATTCCTTGAATTAATTTAATGAAGCATTAAAGTACTACATCATCAATCGGCTAACTTCTATTGTAATCAAAATATTATTTAGTTGAGAGTTTTTTTAAGGATAAAATGGTATCTCAGGTTTTAAAGGGTATTATCGTACATTTATTTTGAAGATAAGAGCTTCCTACTTTTAGTATAACTAGCTTCTCGACATAATGAATTGCATAAGCGATATGATTTTGAACTCAAAATTATTGAATATGTATAATACGCCTCATTTTTATTTATGAATATTGTCAACTATATTTTATTGTGAAACACAGTAAAAAGAAAGCATAATAATTACAATCATAATTATGCAACATAATACAAGAAATGTTAACGTAAGAACTATTGAAATTAATGTCATGAAAGAAATGTCATCTTTGACTCTTTCATACCAAACGGGAAAAAGAAACCAACACTAAAACTTCACAGCAAAAAAGAAAAGAAAACTGAAGAAGAAACAGAAAATATACAACAACAGAAAGAAAAAAAAAAGAAAAGGAAAAAAAAAACTGAATTAAATAAGTAAGGAAGGTAATTGAAACTATTTTGAACAGGAAATACTGGAAGGAGACAATAGATGATGAAGAAGATGTATATGAAAGGACACTCTTCTCTAATCTCGACAACAACAATATACAAGAGTTAATCCTCCCAAGTCCAAACTACTAACACAACTCACACAAATTTACATACTCTTGTTAATTGAACATTGTATACATTTTCTAATGATTTCATTCCAAATAAATAATGTTGACAAGCTTCAAAATAAATCTAAACTAAATATTTTGATGATTTACGTGCATTAATACTTTTCCTTATTATTATCCTTCAACAAATTGACCTTAGGGGAAATCTTGATACTCCTTTCAAGATAACCTCTCAAAACAAGAACCACAATTTTTTTGGTCAATTTTATCACCTATTCCTGTTCACTTGTGTAGGTTTTATTCTTGTTCACTTTTTAGCCTCAATAGTCAGTTAAACTCAGTTACTAACTGACAAGAAAAATAAAAACAAAACTAGAATGAGAATTGAAAGTCAAGGAAAAATTCTTTCTCACTAACTATTAGAAGATCATAATAGTACATCTGTTGCAAAAGCTATCAGCAATACACAAAGCAATGGAGTTTCTCAGGGAGAAAAGAAAAGATATATGATTTGACATAAAAATTGTAAAAAAAATGAAGCCTAAAGTGATTTGAAATGTAGATCACTTCACTGGTGCACTTAATAGAATCTAAGAGAGGATATGAAAAGATTAAATAACGGCTGGAAGCTAAAAAGAGGACAAATAAATATGGGTGAAATGGTTAGTTCGTTAATCAAGCGTTTTATCTGTACAGATCAATAGGTAGATGAAAAACTTTTTAATTAATTGAATTTTACTCATCTTATATGAATCTAATTTATTAGGTATAAGGAGAAAATTGTCCATTAGCTTTTGAAGGATATTTTAGTAAATTAAGTTTTGACTTAGGGAGTTAAGGACATTTTGGTATATTTTAACTTTTCACTTAACATGTTTCGGCTTATAATAGAGTATGATATATGATGATAGAATAGATATTGATATAGATTTACTCATGAATCTTTCTATAAGAAACGAAAATGCAGTCTATGCTATGTGCAAAAATCAGAGCGAGCGAAACATTGTTTCGTAAGTTGTTCTGGTAACAAAAAATGATTGGTTATCAATTAAATACTATGTATGAATTAATAATGGAACTTATAAAAGAGAATTCTTGGTTGCAGTGACAAAGTTATTCAACCTGGGCATTAAGTATAGATTTGTGATTAAAATAAAAATATGCTTATCCTTCTTGCTTAATCATTTTACAGAAGCGTGTCCTTTGCTATCTATTGTTGCAATAAAGCTTGACTAGGGGTGTTCATAAAAACCCGAGAAATCGAACCAAACCGAAAACCAAATCAAACCGATCAAAAAAACCGATACTTTTTGGTTTGGTTTGGTTTTGGTTTTGAATTTTAAAAACCGATCAAATTTGGTTTGGTTTTGGTTTTAATCGAAAAAAAACCCGAACCAAACCGACTATAGGAGTAGCTATTTCAAATTTATTATTACACTTATATATATGTATATTGTTATACAAAGTTTCAAAAAATTTATTGTAAATGTTAATAGTTTGCACTTTTAATATAGTTTTTACCTTTACATTCTAGTTTGATTAATAGTTTTCTTTTGTTTAGTGGAAGAATCCATTTCGTGTTAAAAATAACATATTCTTAACTGAGTCCTTAAATTATTCATCACTATTTGATTCAATTATCATCAATATATCTTG